>CM068364.1:35453444-35478444 GCA_034769755.1 Odontamblyopus lacepedii
ACATGTCTGTAGTACTAGAGTTAAGTACATGTGTGTAGTAACTAGAGTTAAGTACATGTCTGTAGTACTAGAGTTAAGTACATGTCTGTAGTACTAGAGTTAAGTACATCTGTCTGTAGTACTAGAGTTAAGTACATGTCTGTAGTACTAGAGTTAAGTACATGTCTGTAGTACTAGAGTTAGAGTACATGTGTGTAGTACTATAAATAAGTACATGTCTGTAGTACTAGAGTTAAGTACATGTCTGTAATACTAGAGTTAAGAACATGTGTGTAGTAACTAGAGTTAAGTACATGTCTGTAGTACTAGAGTTAAGTACATGTCTGTAGTACTAGAGTTAAGTACATGTCTGTAGTACTAGAGTTAAGTACATGTCTGTAGTACTAGAGTTAAGTACATGTCTGTAGTACTAGAGTTAAGTACATGTCTGTAGTACTAGAGTTAAGTACATGTCTGTAGTACTAGAGTTAAGAACATGTCTGTAGTACTAGAGTTAAGTACATGTCTGTAGTACTAGAGTTAAGAACATGTCTGTAGTACTTTAGAGTTAAGTACATGTGTGTAGTACTAGAGTTAAGTACATGTCTGTAGTACTAGAGTTAAGTACATGTCTGTAGTACTAGAGTTAAGTACATGTCTGTAGTACTAGAGTTAAGTACATGTCTGTAGTACTAGAGTTAAGTACATGTCTGTAGTACTAGAGTTAAGTACATGTCTGTAGTACTAGAGTTAAGTACATGTGTGTAGTACTAGAGTTAAGTACATGTCTGTAGTAACTAGAGTTAAGTACATGTCTGTAGTACTAGAGTTAAGAACATGTGTGTAGTACTAGAGTTAAGTACATGTCTGTAGTACTAGAGTTAAGTACATGTGTGTAGTACTAGAGTTAAGTACATGTCTGTAGTACTAGAGTTAAGTACATGTCTGTAGTACTAGAGTTAAGTACATCTGTGTAGTACTAGAGTTAAGTACATCTGTGTAGTACTAGAGTTAAGAACATGTCTGTAGTACTAGAGTTAAGTACATGTCTGTAGTACTAGAGTTAAGTACATGTCTGTAGTACTAGAGTTAAGTGCATGTCTGTAGTACTAGAGTTAAGTACATGTCTGTAGTACTAGAGTTAAGAACATGTCTGTAGTACTAGAGTTAAGTACATGTCTGTAGTACTAGAGTTAAGTACATGTCTGTAGTACTAGAGTTAAGTACATCTGTGTAGTACTAGAGTTAAGTACATCTGTGTAGTACTAGAGTTAAGAACATGTCTGTAGTACTAGAGTTAAGTACATGTCTGTAGTACTAGAGTTAAGTACATGTCTGTAGTACTAGAGTTAAGTACATGTCTGTAGTACTAGAGTTAAGTACATGTCTGTAGTACTAGAGTTAAGTACATGTGTGTAGTACTAGAGTTAAGTACATGTCTGTAGTACTAGAGTTAAGTACATGTCTGTAGTACTAGAGTTAAGAACATGTGTGTAGTACTAGAGTTAAGTACATGTCTGTAGTACTAGAGTTAAGTACATGTCTGTAGTACTAGAGTTAAGTACATGTGTGTAGTACTAGAGTTAAGAACATGTCTGTAGTACTAGAGTTAAGTACATGTGTGTAGTACTAGAGTTAAGTACATGTCTGTAGTACTAGAGTTAAGTACATGTCTGTAGTACTAGAGTTAAGTACATGTCTGTAGTACTAGAGTTAAGTACATGTCTGTAGTACTAGAGTTAAGTACATGTCTGTAGTACTAGAGTGAAATACATGTGTGTAGTACTAGAGTTAAGTACATGTCTGTAGTACTAGAGTTAAGTACATGTCTGTAGTACTAGAGTTAAGTACATGTGTGTAGTACTAGAGTTAAGTACATGTCTGTAGTACTAGAGTTAAGTACATGTCTGTAGTACTAGGGTTAAGTACATGTCTGTAGTACTAGAGTTAAGTACATGTGTGTAGTACTAGAGTTAAGTACATGTCTGTAGTACTAGAGTTAAGTACATGTGTGTAGTACTAGAGTTAAGTACATGTCTGTAGTACTAGAGTTAAGTACATGTCTGTAGTACTAGAGTTAAGTACATGTCTGTAGTACTAGAGTTAAGTACATGTCTGTAGTACTAGAGTTAAGTACATGTCTGTAGTACTAGAGTTATGTACATGTCTGTAGTACTAGAGTTAAGTACATGTGTGTAGTACTAGAGTTAAGAACATGTGTGTAGTACTAGAGTTAAGTACATGTGTGTAGTACTAGAGTTAAGTACATGTCTGTAGTACTAGAGTTAAGAACATGTCTGTAGTACTAGAGTTAAGTACATGTCTGTAGTACTAGAGTTAAGTACATGTCTGTAGTACTAGAGTTAAGTACATCTGTGTAGTACTAGAGTTATGTACATGTCTGTAGTACTAGAGTTAAGTACATGTGTGTAGTACTAGAGTTAAGAACATGTGTGTAGTACTAGAGTTAAGTACATGTGTGTAGTACTAGAGTTAAGTACATGTCTGTAGTACTAGAGTTAAGAACATGTCTGTAGTACTAGAGTTAAGTACATGTCTGTAGTACTAGAGTTAAGTACATGTCTGTAGTACTAGAGTTAAGTACATCTGTGTAGTACTAGAGTTAAGTACATCTGTGTAGTACTAGAGTTAAGAACATGTCTGTAGTACTAGAGTTAAGTACATGTCTGTAGTACTAGAGTTAAGTACATGTCTGTAGTACTAGAGTTAAGTACATGTCTGTAGTACTAGAGTTAAGTACATGTCTGTAGTACTAGAGTTAAGTACATGTGTGTAGTACTAGAGTTAAGTACATGTCTGTAGTACTAGAGTTAAGTACATGTCTGTAGTACTAGAGTTAAGAACATGTGTGTAGTACTAGAGTTAAGTACATGTCTGTAGTACTAGAGTTAAGTACATGTCTGTAGTACTAGAGTTAAGTACATGTGTGTAGTACTAGAGTTAAGAACATGTCTGTAGTACTAGAGTTAAGTACATGTGTGTAGTACTAGAGTTAAGTACATGTCTGTAGTACTAGAGTTAAGTACATGTCTGTAGTACTAGAGTTAAGTACATGTCTGTAGTACTAGAGTTAAGTACATGTCTGTAGTACTAGAGTTAAGTACATGTCTGTAGTACTAGAGTTAAGTACATGTGTGTAGTACTAGAGTTAAGTACATGTCTGTAGTACTAGAGTTAAGTACATGTCTGTAGTACTAGAGTTAAGTACATGTGTGTAGTACTAGAGTTAAGTACATGTCTGTAGTACTAGAGTTAAGTACATGTCTGTAGTACTAGGGTTAAGTACATGTCTGTAGTACTAGAGTTAAGTACATGTGTGTAGTACTAGAGTTAAGTACATGTCTGTAGTACTAGAGTTAAGTACATGTCTGTAGTACTAGAGTTAAGTACATGTCTGTAGTACTAGAGTTAAGTACATGTCTGTAGTACTAGAGTTAAGTACATGTCTGTAGTACTAGAGTTAAGTACATGTCTGTAGTACTAGAGTTATGTACATGTCTGTAGTACTAGAGTTAAGTACATGTGTGTAGTACTAGAGTTAAGAACATGTGTGTAGTACTAGAGTTAAGTACATGTGTGTAGTACTAGAGTTAAGTACATGTCTGTAGTACTAGAGTTAAGTACATGTCTGTAGTACTAGAGTTAAGTACATGTGTGTAGTACTAGAGTTAAGAACATGTCTGTAGTACTAGAGTTAAGTACATGTCTGTAGTACTAGAGTTAAGTACATGTCTGTAGTACTAGAGTTAAGTACATGTCTGTAGTACTAGAGTTAAGAACATGTCTGTAGTACTAGAGTTAAGTACATGTCTGTAGTACTAGAGTTAAGTACATGTCTGTAGTACTAGAGTTAAGTACATGTCTGTAGTACTAGAGTTAAGTACATGTCTGTAGTACTAGAGTTAAGTACATGTCTGTAGTACTAGAGTTAAGAACATGTCTGTAGTAGTAGAGTTAAGTACATGTCTGTAGTACTAGAGTTAAGTACATGTCTGTAGTACTAGAGTTAAGAACATGTCTGTAGTACTAGAGTTAAATACATGTCTGTAGTACTAGAGTTAAGAACATGTCTGTAGTAGTAGAGTTAAGTACATGTCTGTAGTAATAGAGTTAAGTACATGTCTGTAGTACTAGAGTTAAGTACATGTCTGTAGTACTAGAGTTAAGTACATGTCTGTAGTACTAGAGTTAAGTACATGTCTGTAGTACTAGAGTTAAGTACATGTCTGTAGTACTAGAGTTAAGTACATGTCTGTAGTACTAGAGTTAAGAACATGTCTGTAGTACTAGAGTTAAGAACATGTTTGTAGTACTAGAGTTAAGTACATGTCTGTAGTACTAGAGTTAAGTACATGTCTGTAGTACTAGAGTTAAGTACATGTCTGTAGTACTAGAGTTAAGTACATGTCTGTAGTACTAGAGTTAAGTACATGTCTGTAGTACTAGAGTTAAGTACATGCCTGTAGTACTAGAATTAAGTACATGTCTGTAGTACTAGAGTTAAGTACATGTGTGTAGTACTAGAGTTAAGAACATGTCTGTAGTACGAGAGTTAAGTACATGTCTGTAGTACTAGAGTTAAGTACATGTCTGTAGTACTAGAGTTAAGTACATGTCTGTAGTACTAGAGTTAAGAACATGTCTGTAGTACTAGAGTTAAGTACATGTCTGTAGTACTAGAGTTAAGTACATGTCTGTAGTACTAGAGTTAAGTACATGTCTGTAGTACTAGAGTTAAGTACATGTCTGTAGTACTAGAGTTAAGTACATTTTTGTAGTACTAGAGTTAAGTACATGTCTGTAGTACTAGAGTTAAGAACATGTCTGTAGTAGTAGAGTTAAGTACATGTCTGTAGTACTAGAGTTAAGTACATGTCTGTAGTACTAGAGTTAAGAACATGTCTGTAGTACTAGAGTTAAATACATGTCTGTAGTACTAGAGTTAAGAACATGTCTGTAGTAGTAGATTTAAGTACATGTCTGTAGTACTAGAGTTAAGTACATGTCTGTAGTACTAGAGTTAAGAACATGTGTGTAGTACTAGAGTTAAGTACATGTCTGTAGTAGTAGAGTTAAGTACATTTCTGTAGTACTAGAGTCAAGTACATGTCTGTAGTACTAGAGTTAAGTACATGTCTGTAGTAGTAGAGTTAAGTACATGTCTGTAGTACTAGAGTTAAGTACATGTCTGTAGTAGTAGAGTTAAGTACATGTCTGTAGTACTAGAGTTAAGTTCATGTCTGTAGTACTAGAGTTAAGTACATGTCTGTAGTACTAGAGTTAAGAACATGTCTGTAGTACTAGAGTTAAGTACATGTCTGTAGTACTAGAGTTAAGTACATGTCTGTAGTACTAGAGTTAAGAACATGTCTGTAGTACTAGAGTAAAGAACATGTCTGTAGTACTAGAGTTAAGTACATGTCTGTAGTACTAGAGTTAAGTACATGTCTGTAGTACTAGAGTTAAGTACATGTCTGTAGTACTAGAGTTCAGTATATGTCTGTAGTACTAGAGTTAAGTACATGTCTGTAGTACTAGAGTTCAGTACATGTCTGTAGTACTAGAGTTAAGTACATGTCTGTAGTACTAGAGTTAAGAACATGTCTGTAGTAGTAGAGTTAAGTACATGTCTGTAGTACTAGAGTTAAGTACATGTCTGTAGTACTAGAGTTAAGAACATGTCTGTAGTACTAGAGTTAAGTACATGTCTGTAGTACTAGAGTTAAGTACATGTGTGTAGTACTAGAGTTAAGTACATGTCTGTAGTACTAGAGTTAAGTACATGTCTGTAGTAGTAGAGTTAAGTACATGTCTGTAGTACTAGAGTTAAGTACATGTCTGTAGTACTAGAGTTAAGTACATGTCTGTAGTACTAGAGTTAAGTACATGTCTGTAGTACGAGAGTTAAGTACATGTCTGTAGTACTAGAGTTAAGTACATGTCTGTAGTACTAGAGTTAAGTACATGTCTGTAGTACTAGAGTTAAGTACATGTCTGTAGTACGAGAGTTAAGTACATGTCTGTAGTACTAGAGTTAAGAACATGTCTGTAGTAGTAGAGTTAAGTACATGTCTGTAGTACTAGAGTTAAGTACATGTCTGTAGTACTAGAGTTAAGAACATGTCTGTAGTACTAGAATTAAGTACATGTCTGTAGTACTAGAGTTAAGAACATGTCTGTAGTAGTAGAGTTATGAACATGTCTGTAGTAGTAGAGTTAAGTACATGTCTGTAGTACTAGAGTTAAGAACATGTGTGTAGTACTAGAGTTAAGTACATGTCTGTAGTAGTAGAGTTAAGTACATGTCTGTAGTACTAGAGTCAAGTACATGTCTGTAGTACTAGAGTTAAGTACATGTCTGTAGTAGTAGAGTTAAGTACATGTCTGTAGTACTAGAGTTAAGTACATGTCTGTAGTAGTAGAGTTAAGTACATGTCTGTAGTACTAGAGTTAAGTACATGTCTGTAGTACTAGAGTTAAGTACATATCAGTAGTACTAGAGTTAAGAACATGTCTGTAGTACTAGAGTTAAGTACATGTCTGTAGTACTAGAGTTAAGTACATGTCTGTAGTACTAGAGTTAAGTGCATGTCTGTAGTACTAGAGTTAAGTACATGTCTGTAGTACTAGAGTTAAGAACATGTCTGTAGTACTAGAGTTAAGTACATGTCTGTAGTACTAGAGTTAAGTACATGTCTGTAGTACTAGAGTTAAGAACATGTCTGTAGTACTAGAGTTAAGTACATGTCTGTAGTACTAGAGTTAAGTACATGTCTGTAGTACTAGAGTTAAGTACATGTCTGTAGTACTAGAGTTAAGAACATGTCTGTAGTAGTAGAGTTAAGTACATGTCTGTAGTACTAGAGTTAAGTATATGTCTCTAGTACTAGAGTTAAGAACATGTCTGTAGTAGTAGAGTTAAGTACATGTCTGTAGTACTAGAGTTAAGTACATGTCTGTAGTACTAGAGTTAAGTACATGTCTGTAGTAGTAGAGTTAAGTACATGTCTGTAGTACTAGAGTTAAGTACATGTGTGTCGTACTAGAGTTAAGTACATCTGTGTAGTACTAGAGTTAAGTACATGTCTGTAGTACTAGAGTTAAGAACATGTCTGTAGTAGTAGAGTTAAGTACATGTCTGTAGTACTAGAGTTAAGTACATGTGTGTCGTACTATAGTTAAGTACATGTCTGTAGTACTCGAGTTAAGTACATGTCTGTAGTACTAGAGTTAAGTGCATGTCTGTAGTAGTAGAGTTAAGTACATGTCTGTAGTACTAGAGTCAAGTACATGTCTGTAGTACTAGAGTTAAGTACATGTCTGTAGTAGTAGAGTTAAGTACATGTCTGTAGTACTAGAGTTAAGTACATGTCTGTAGTAGTAGAGTTAAGTACATGTCTGTAGTACTAGAGTTAAGTACATGTCTGTAGTACTAGAGTTAAGTACATGTCTGTAGTACTAGAGTTAAGAACATGTATGTAGTACTAGAGTTAAGTACATGTCTGTAGTACTAGAGTTAAGTACATGTCTGTAGTACTAGAGTTAAGAACATGTCTGTAGTAGTAGAGTTAAGTACATGTGTGTAGTACTAGAGTTAAGTACATGTCTGTAGTACTAGAGTTAAGTACATGTCTGTAGTACTAGAGTTATGTACATGTCTGTAGTACTAGAGTTAAGTACATGTGTGTAGTACTAGAGTTAAGAACATGTGTGTAGTACTAGAGTTAAGTACATGTGTGTAGTACTAGAGTTAAGTACATGTCTGTAGTACTAGAGTTAAGTACATGTCTGTAGTACTAGAGTTAAGTACATGTGTGTAGTACTAGAGTTAAGAACATGTCTGTAGTACTAGAGTTAAGTACATGTCTGTAGTACTAGAGTTAAGTACATGTCTGTAGTACTAGAGTTAAGTACATGTCTGTAGTACTAGAGTTAAGTACATGTCTGTAGTACTAGAGTTAAGAACATGTCTGTAGTACTAGAGTTAAGTACATGTCTGTAGTACTAGAGTTAAGTACATGTCTGTAGTACTAGAGTTAAGTACATGTCTGTAGTACTAGAGTTAAGTACATGTCTGTAGTACTAGAGTTAAGTACATGTCTGTAGTACTAGAGTTAAGTACATGTCTGTAGTACTAGAGTTAAGAACATGTCTGTAGTAGTAGAGTTAAGTACATGTCTGTAGTACTAGAGTTAAGTACATGTCTGTAGTACTAGAGTTAAGAACATGTCTGTAGTACTAGAGTTAAATACATGTCTGTAGTACTAGAGTTAAGAACATGTCTGTAGTAGTAGAGTTAAGTACATGTCTGTAGTACTAGAGTTAAGTACATGTCTGTAGTACTAGAGTTAAGTACATGTCTGTAGTACTAGAGTTAAGTACATGTCTGTAGTACTAGAGTTAAGTACATGTCTGTAGTACTAGAGTTAAGTACATGTCTGTAGTACTAGAGTTAAGTACATGTCTGTAGTACTAGAGTTAAGAACATGTCTGTAGTACTAGAGTTAAGAACATGTTTGTAGTACTAGAGTTAAGTACATGTCTGTAGTACTAGAGTTAAGTACATGTCTGTAGTACTAGAGTTAAGTACATGTCTGTAGTACTAGAGTTAAGTACATGCCTGTAGTACTAGAGTTAAGTACATGTCTGTAGTACTAGAGTTAAGTACATGTGTGTAGTACTAGAGTTAAGAACATGTCTGTAGTACGAGAGTTAAGTACATGTCTGTAGTACTAGAGTTAAGTACATGTCTGTAGTACTAGAGTTAAGTACATGTCTGTAGTACTAGAGTTAAATACATGTCTGTAGTACTAGAGTTAAGAACATGTCTGTAGTACTAGAGTTAAGTACATGTCTGTAGTACTAGAGTTAAGTACATGTGTGTAGTACTAGAGTTAAGTACATGTCTGTAGTACTAGAGTTAAGTACATGTCTGTAGTACTAGAGTTAAGAACATGTCTGTAGTACTAGAGTTAAGTACATGTCTGTAGTACTAGAGTTAAGTACATGTCTGTAGTACTAGAGTTAAGTACATGTCTGTAGTACTAGAGTTAAGTACATGTGTGTAGTACTAGAGTTAAGTACATGTCTGTAGTACTAGAGTTAAGTACATGTCTGTAGTACTAGAGTTAAGAACATGTGTGTAGTACTAGAGTTAAGTACATGTCTGTAGTACTAGAGTTAAGTACATGTCTGTAGTACTAGAGTTAAGTACATGTCTGTAGTACTAGAGTTAAGTACATGTCTGTAGTACTAGAGTTAAGTACATGTCTGTAGTACTAGAGTTAAGTACATGTCTGTAGTACTAGAGTTAAGTACATGTCTGTAGTACTAGAGTTAAGTACATGTCTGTAGTACTAGAGTTAAGAACATGTCTGTAGTACTAGAGTTAAGTACATGTCTGTAGTACTAGAGTTAAGAACATGTCTGTAGTACTAGAGTTAAGTACATGTGTATAGTACTAGAGTTAAGTACATGTCTGTAGTACTAGAGTTAAGTACATGTCTGTAGTACTAGAGTTAAGTACATGTCTGTAGTACTAGAGTTAAGTACATGTCTGTAGTACTAGAGTTAAGTACATGTCTGTAGTACTAGAGTTAAGTACATGTCTGTAGTACTAGAGTTAAGTACATGTGTGTAGTACTAGAGTTAAGTACATGTCTGTAGTACTAGAGTTAAGTACATGTGTGTAGTACTAGAGTTAAGTACATGTCTGTAGTACTAGAGTTAAGTACATGTGTGTAGTACTAGAGTTAAGTACATGTCTGTAGTACTAGAGTTAAGTACATGTGTGTAGTACTAGAGTTAAGTACATGTCTGTAGTACTAGAGTTAAGTACATGTCTGTAGTACTAGAGTTAAGTACATGTCTGTAGTACTAGGGTTAAGTACATGTCTGTAGTACTAGAGTTAAGTACATGTCTGTAGTACTAGGGTTAAGTACATGTCTGTAGTACTAGAGTTAAGTACATGTCTGTAGTACTAGAGTTAAGTACATGTCTGTAGTACTAGAGTTAAGTACATGTCTGTAGTACTAGAGTTAAGTACATGTCTGTAGTACTAGGGTTAAGTACATGTCTGTAGTACTAGAGTTAAGTACATGTCTGTAGTAATAGAGTTAAGTACATGTCTGTAGTACTAGAGTTAAGTACATGTCTGTAGTACTAGAGTTAAGTACATGTCTGTAGTACTAGAGTTAAGTACATGTCTGTAGTACTAGAGTTAAGTACATGTCTGTAGTACTAGAGTTAAGTACATGTCTGTAGTACTAGGGTTAAGTACATGTCTGTAGTACTAGAGTTAAGTACATGTCTGTAGTAATAGAGTTAAGTACATGTCTGTAGTACTAGAGTTAAGTACATCTGTGTAGTACTAGAGTTAAGTACATCTGTGTAGTACTAGAGTTAAGAACATGTCTGTAGTACTAGAGTTAAGTACATGTCTGTAGTACTAGAGTTAAGTACATGTCTGTAGTACTAGAGTTAAGTACATGTCTGTAGTACTAGAGTTAAGTACATGTCTGTAGTACTAGAGTTAAGAACATGTCTGTAGTACTAGAGTTAAGTACATGTCTGTAGTACTAGAGTTAAGTACATGTCTGTAGTACTAGAGTTAAGTACATCTGTGTAGTACTAGAGTTAGGTACATCTGTGTAGTACTAGAGTTAAGAACATGTGTGTAGTACTAGAGTTAAGTACATGTCTGTAGTACTAGAGTTAAGAACATGTGTGTAGTACTAGAGTTAAGAACATGTCTGTAGTACTAGGGTTAAGTACATGTCTGTAGTACTAGAGTTAAGTACATGTCTGTAGTAATAGAGTTAAGTACATGTCTGTAGTACTAGAGTTAAGTACATCTGTGTAGTACTAGAGTTAAGTACATCTGTGTAGTACTAGAGTTAAGAACATGTCTGTAGTACTAGAGTTAAGTACATGTCTGTAGTACTAGAGTTAAGTACATGTCTGTAGTACTAGAGTTAAGTACATGTCTGTAGTACTAGAGTTAAGTACATGTCTGTAGTACTAGAGTTAAGAACATGTCTGTAGTACTAGAGTTAAGTACATGTCTGTAGTACTAGAGTTAAGTACATGTCTGTAGTACTAGAGTTAAGTACATCTGTGTAGTACTAGAGTTAAGTACATCTGTGTAGTACTAGAGTTAAGTACATGTGTGTAGTACTAGAGTTAAGTACATGTCTGTAGTACTAGAGTTAAGAACATGTGTGTAGTACTAGAGTTAAGAACATGTCTGTAGTACTAGAGTTAAGTACATGTCTGTAGTACTAGAGTTAAGTACATGTGTGTAGTACTAGAGTTAAGAACATGTCTGTAGTACTAGAGTTAAGTACATGTGTGTAGTACTAGAGTTAAGTACATGTCTGTAGTACTAGAGTTAAGTACATGTCTGTAGTACTAGAGTTAAGTACATGTCTGTAGTACTAGAGTTAAGTACATGTCTGTAGTACTAGAGTTAAGTACATGTGTGTAGTACTAGAGTTAAGTACATGTCTGTAGTACTAGAGTTAAGTACATGTCTGTAGTACTAGAGTTAAGAACATGTGTGTAGTACTAGAGTTAAGTACATGTCTGTAGTACTAGAGTTAAGTACATGTCTGTAGTACTAGAGTTAAGTACATGTCTGTAGTACTAGAGTTAAGTACATGTCTGTAGTACTAGAGTTAAGTACATGTCTGTAGTACTAGAGTTAAGTACATGTCTGTAGTACTAGAGTTAAGTACATGTCTGTAGTACTAGAGTTAAGAACATGTCTGTAGTACTAGAGTTAAGTACATGTCTGTAGTACTAGAGTTAAGAACATGTCTGTAGTACTAGAGTTAAGTACATGTGTGTAGTACTAGAGTTAAGTACATGTCTGTAGTACTAGAGTTAAGTACATGTCTGTAGTACTAGAGTTAAGTACATGTCTGTAGTACTAGAGTTAAGTACATGTCTGTAGTACTAGAGTTAAGTACATGTCTGTAGTACTAGAGTTAAGTACATGTCTGTAGTACTAGAGTTAAGTACATGTGTGTAGTACTAGAGTTAAGTACATGTCTGTAGTACTAGAGTTAAGTACATGTCTGTAGTACTAGAGTTAAGAACATGTGTGTAGTACTAGAGTTAAGTACATGTCTGTAGTACTAGAGTTAAGTACATGTGTGTAGTACTAGAGTTAAGTACATGTCTGTAGTACTAGAGTTAAGTACATGTCTGTAGTACTAGAGTTAAGTACATCTGTGTAGTACTAGAGTTAAGTACATCTGTGTAGTACTAGAGTTAAGAACATGTCTGTAGTACTAGAGTTAAGTACATGTCTGTAGTACTAGAGTTAAGTACATATCTGTAGTACTAGAGTTAAGTACATGTCTGTAGTACTAGAGTTAAGTGCATGTCTGTAGTACTAGAGTTAAGTACATGTCTGTAGTACTAGAGTTAAGTGCATGTCTGTAGTACTAGAGTTAAGTACATGTCTGTAGTACTAGAGTTAAGAACATGTCTGTAGTACTAGAGTTAAGTACATGTCTGTAGTACTAGAGTTAAGTACATGTCTGTAGTACTAGAGTTAAGTACATCTGTGTAGTACTAGAGTTAAGTACATCTGTGTAGTACTAGAGTTAAGAACATGTCTGTAGTACTAGAGTTAAGTACATGTCTGTAGTACTAGAGTTAAGTACATGTCTGTAGTACTAGAGTTAAGTACATGTCTGTAGTACTAGAGTTAAGTACATGTCTGTAGTACTAGAGTTAAGTACATGTGTGTAGTACTAGAGTTAAGTACATGTCTGTAGTACTAGAGTTAAGTACATGTCTGTAGTACTAGAGTTAAGAACATGTGTGTAGTACTAGAGTTAAGTACATGTCTGTAGTACTAGAGTTAAGTACATGTCTGTAGTACTAGAGTTAAGTACATGTGTGTAGTACTAGAGTTAAGAACATGTCTGTAGTACTAGAGTTAAGTACATGTGTGTAGTACTAGAGTTAAGTACATGTCTGTAGTACTAGAGTTAAGTACATGTCTGTAGTACTAGAGTTAAGTACATGTCTGTAGTACTAGAGTTAAGTACATGTCTGTAGTACTAGAGTTAAGTACATGTCTGTAGTACTAGAGTTAAGTACATGTGTGTAGTACTAGAGTTAAGTACATGTCTGTAGTACTAGAGTTAAGTACATGTCTGTAGTACTAGAGTTAAGTACATGTGTGTAGTACTAGAGTTAAGTACATGTCTGTAGTACTAGAGTTAAGTACATGTCTGTAGTACTAGGGTTAAGTACATGTCTGTAGTACTAGAGTTAAGTACATGTGTGTAGTACTAGAGTTAAGTACATGTCTGTAGTACTAGAGTTAAGTACATGTGTGTAGTACTAGAGTTAAGTACATGTCTGTAGTACTAGAGTTAAGTACATGTCTGTAGTACTAGAGTTAAGTACATGTCTGTAGTACTAGAGTTATGTACATGTCTGTAGTACTAGAGTTAAGTACATGTGTGTAGTACTAGAGTTAAGAACATGTGTGTAGTACTAGAGTTAAGTACATGTGTGTAGTACTAGAGTTAAGTACATGTCTGTAGTACTAGAGTTAAGTACATGTCTGTAGTACTAGAGTTAAGTACATGTCTGTAGTACTAGAGTTAAGTACATGTCTGTAGTACTAGAGTTAAGAACATGTCTGTAGTACTAGAGTTAAGTACATGTCTGTAGTACTAGAGTTAAGTACATGTCTGTAGTACTAGAGTTAAGTACATCTGTGTAGTACTAGAGTTAAGTACATCTGTGTAGTACTAGAGTTAAGAACATGTCTGTAGTACTCGAGTTAAGTACATGTCTGTAGTACTAGAGTTAAGTACATGTCTGTAGTACTAGAGTTAAGTACATGTCTGTAGTACTAGAGTTAAGTACATGTCTGTAGTACTAGAGTTAAGTACATGTGTGTAGTACTAGAGTTAAGTACATGTCTGTAGTACTAGAGTTAAGTACATGTCTGTAGTACTAGAGTTAAGAACATGTGTGTAGTACTAGAGTTAAGTACATGTCTGTAGTACTAGAGTTAAGTACATGTCTGTAGTACTAGAGTTAAGTACATGTGTGTAGTACTAGAGTTAAGAACATGTCTGTAGTACTAGAGTTAAGTACATGTGTGTAGTACTAGAGTTAAGTACATGTCTGTAGTACTAGAGTTAAGTACATGTCTGTAGTACTAGAGTTAAGTACATGTCTGTAGTACTAGAGTTAAGTACATGTCTGTAGTACTAGAGTTAAGTACATGTCTGTAGTACTAGAGTTAAGTACATGTGTGTAGTACTAGAGTTAAGTACATGTCTGTAGTACTAGAGTTAAGTACATGTCTGTAGTACTAGAGTTAAGTACATGTGTGTAGTACTAGAGTTAAGTACATGTCTGTAGTACTAGAGTTAAGTACATGTCTGTAGTACTAGGGTTAAGTACATGTCTGTAGTACTAGAGTTAAGTACATGTGTGTAGTACTAGAGTTAAGTACATGTCTGTAGTACTAGAGTTAAGTACATGTGTGTAGTACTAGAGTTAAGTACATGTCTGTAGTACTAGAGTTAAGTACATGTCTGTAGTACTAGAGTTAAGTACATGTCTGTAGTACTAGAGTTAAGTACATGTCTGTAGTACTAGAGTTAAGTACATGTCTGTAGTACTAGAGTTATGTACATGTCTGTAGTACTAGAGTTAAGTACATGTGTGTAGTACTAGAGTTAAGAACATGTGTGTAGTACTAGAGTTAAGTACATGTGTGTAGTACTAGAGTTAAGTACATGTCTGTAGTACTAGAGTTAAGTACATGTCTGTAGTACTAGAGTTAAGTACATGTGTGTAGTACTAGAGTTAAGAACATGTCTGTAGTACTAGAGTTAAGTACATGTCTGTAGTACTAGAGTTAAGTACATGTCTGTAGTACTAGAGTTAAGTACATGTCTGTAGTACTAGAGTTAAGAACATGTCTGTAGTACTAGAGTTAAGTACATGTCTGTAGTACTAGAGTTAAGTACATGTCTGTAGTACTAGAGTTAAGTACATGTCTGTAGTACTAGAGTTAAGTACATGTCTGTAGTACTAGAGTTAAGTACATGTCTGTAGTACTAGAGTTAAGAACATGTCTGTAGTAGTAGAGTTAAGTACATGTCTGTAGTACTAGAGTTAAGTACATGTCTGTAGTACTAGAGTTAAGTACATGTGTGTAGTACTAGAGTTAAGAACATGTCTGTAGTACTAGAGTTAAGTACATGTGTGTAGTACTAGAGTTAAGTACATGTCTGTAGTACTAGAGTTAAGTACATGTCTGTAGTACTAGAGTTAAGTACATGTCTGTAGTACTAGAGTTAAGTACATGTCTGTAGTACTAGAGTTAAGTACATGTCTGTAGTACTAGAGTTAAGTACATGTGTGTAGTACTAGAGTTAAGTACATGTCTGTAGTACTAGAGTTAAGTACATGTCTGTAGTACTAGAGTTAAGTACATGTGTGTAGTACTAGAGTTAAGTACATGTCTGTAGTACTAGAGTTAAGTACATGTCTGTAGTACTAGGGTTAAGTACATGTCTGTAGTACTAGAGTTAAGTACATGTGTGTAGTACTAGAGTTAAGTACATGTCTGTAGTACTAGAGTTAAGTACATGTGTGTAGTACTAGAGTTAAGTACATGTCTGTAGTACTAGAGTTAAGTACATGTCTGTAGTACTAGAGTTAAGTACATGTCTGTAGTACTAGAGTTATGTACATGTCTGTAGTACTAGAGTTAAGTACATGTGTGTAGTACTAGAGTTAAGAACATGTGTGTAGTACTAGAGTTAAGTACATGTGTGTAGTACTAGAGTTAAGTACATGTCTGTAGTACTAGAGTTAAGTACATGTCTGTAGTACTAGAGTTAAGTACATGTGTGTAGTACTAGAGTTAAGAACATGTCTGTAGTACTAGAGTTAAGTACATGTCTGTAGTACTAGAGTTAAGTACATGTCTGTAGTACTAGAGTTAAGTACATGTCTGTAGTACTAGAGTTAAGAACATGTCTGTAGTACTAGAGTTAAGTACATGTCTGTAGTACTAGAGTTAAGTACATGTCTGTAGTACTAGAGTTAAGTACATGTCTGTAGTACTAGAGTTAAGTACATGTCTGTAGTACTAGAGTTAAGTACATGTCTGTAGTACTAGAGTTAAGTACATGTCTGTAGTACTAGAGTTAAGAACATGTCTGTAGTAGTAGAGTTCAGTACATGTCTGTAGTACTAGAGTTAAGTACATGTCTGTAGTACTAGAGTTAAGAACATGTCTGTAGTACTAGAGTTAAATACATGTCTGTAGTACTAGAGTTAAGAACATGTCTGTAGTAGTAGAGTTAAGTACATGTCTGTAGTAATAGAGTTAAGTACATGTCTGTAGTACTAGAGTTAAGTACATGTCTGTAGTACTAGAGTTAAGTACATGTCTGTAGTACTAGAGTTAAGTACATGTCTGTAGTACTAGAGTTAAGTACATGTCTGTAGTACTAGAGTTAAGTACATGTCTGTAGTACTAGAGTTAAGAACATGTCTGTAGTACTAGAGTTAAGAACATGTTTGTAGTACTAGAGTTAAGTACATGTCTGTAGTACTAGAGTTAAGTACATGTCTGTAGTACTAGAGTTAAGTACATGTCTGTAGTACTAGAGTTAAGTACATGTCTGTAGTACTAGAGTTAAGTACATGTCTGTAGTACTAGAGTTAAGTACATGCCTGTAGTACTAGAATTAAGTACATGTCTGTAGTACTAGAGTTAAGTACATGTGTGTAGTACTAGAGTTAAGAACATGTCTGTAGTACGAGAGTTAAGTACATGTCTGTAGTACTAGAGTTAAGTACATGTCTGTAGTACTAGAGTTAAGTACATGTCTGTAGTACTAGAGTTAAGTACATGTCTGTAGTACTAGAGTTAAGAACATGTCTGTAGTACTAGAGTTAAGTACATGTCTGTAGTACTAGAGTTAAGTACATGTCTGTAGTACTAGAGTTAAGTACATGTCTGTAGTACTAGAGTTAAGTACATGTCTGTAGTACTAGAGTTAAGTACATGTCTGTAGTACTAGAGTTAAGTACATTTTTGTAGTACTAGAGTTAAGTACATGTCTGTAGTACTAGAGTTAAGAACATGTCTGTAGTAGTAGAGTTAAGTACATGTCTGTAGTACTAGAGTTAAGTACATGTCTGTAGTACTAGAGTTAAGAACATGTCTGTAGTACTAGAGTTAAATACATGTCTGTAGTACTAGAGTTAAGAACATGTCTGTAGTAGTAGATTTAAGTACATGTCTGTAGTACTAGAGTTAAGTACATGTCTGTAGTACTAGAGTTAAGAACATGTGTGTAGTACTAGAGTTAAGTACATGTCTGTAGTAGTAGAGTTAAGTACATGTCTGTAGTACTAGAGTCAAGTACATGTCTGTAGTACTAGAGTTAAGTACATGTCTGTAGTAGTAGAGTTAAGTACATGTCTGTAGTACTAGAGTTAAGTACATGTCTGTAGTAGTAGAGTTAATTACATGTCTGTAGTACTAGAGTTAAGTTCATGTCTGTAGTACTAGAGTTAAGTACATGTCTGTAGTACTAGAGTTAAGAACATGTCTGTAGTACTAGAGTTAAGTACATGTCTGTAGTACTAGAGTTAAGTACATGTCTGTAGTACTAGAGTTAAGAACATGTCTGTAGTACTAGAGTAAAGAACATGTCTGTAGTACTAGAGTTAAGTACATGTCTGTAGCACTAGAGTTAAGTACATGTCTGTAGTACTAGAGTTAAGTACATGTCTGTAGTACTAGAGTTCAGTATATGTCTGTAGTACTAGAGTTAAGTACATGTCTGTAGTACTAGAGTTCAGTACATGTCTGTAGTACTAGAGTTAAGTACATGTCTGTAGTACTAGAGTTAAGAACATGTCTGTAGTAGTAGAGTTAAGTACATGTCTGTAGTACTAGAGTTAAGTACATGTCTGTAGTACTAGAGTTAAGAACATGTCTGTAGTACTAGAGTTAAGTACATGTCTGTAGTACTAGAGTTAAGTACATGTGTGTAGTACTAGAGTTAAGTACATGTCTGTAGTACTAGAGTTAAGTACATGTCTGTAGTAGTAGAGTTAAGTACATGTCTGTAGTACTAGAGTTAAGTACATGTCTGTAGTACTAGAGTTAAGTACATGTCTGTAGTACTAGAGTTAAGTACATGTCTGTAGTAGTAGAGTTAAGTACATGTCTGTAGTACTAGAGTTAAGTACATGTCTGTAGTACTAGAGTTAAGAACATGTCTGTAGTACTAGAATTAAGTACATGTCTGTAGTACTAGAGTTAAGAACATGTCTGTAGTAGTAGAGTTATGAACATGTCTGTAGTAGTAGAGTTAAGTACATGTCTGTAGTACTAGAGTTAAGAACATGTGTGTAGTACTAGAGTTAAGTACATGTCTGTAGTAGTAGAGTTAAGTACATGTCTGTAGTACTAGAGTCAAGTACATGTCTGTAGTACTAGAGTTAAGTACATGTCTGTAGTAGTAGAGTTAAGTACATGTCTGTAGTACTAGAGTTAAGTACATGTCTGTAGTAGTAGAGTTAAGTACATGTCTGTAGTACTAGAGTTAAGTACATGTCTGTAGTACTAGAGTTAAGTACATATCAGTAGTACTAGAGTTAAGAACATGTCTGTAGTACTAGAGTTAAGTACATGTCTGTAGTACTAGAGTTAAGTACATGTCTGTAGTACTAGAGTTAAGTGCATGTCTGTAGTACTAGAGTTAAGTACATGTCTGTAGTACTAGAGTTAAGAACATGTCTGTAGTACTAGAGTTAAGTACATGTCTGTAGTACTAGAGTTAAGTACATGTCTGTAGTACTAGAGTTAAGAACATGTCTGTAGTACTAGAGTTAAGTACATGTCTGTAGTACTAGAGTTAAGTACATGTCTGTAGTACTAGAGTTAAGTACATGTCTGTAGTACTAGAGTTAAGAACATGTCTGTAGTAGTAGAGTTAAGTACATGTCTGTAGTACTAGAGTTAAGTATATGTCTCTAGTACTAGAGTTAAGAACATGTCTGTAGTAGTAGAGTTAAGTACATGTCTGTAGTACTAGAGTTAAGTACATGTCTGTAGTACTAGAGTTAAGTACATGTCTGTAGTAGTAGAGTTAAGTACATGTCTGTAGTACTAGAGTTAAGTACATGTGTGTCGTACTAGAGTTAAGTACATCTGTGTAGTACTAGAGTTAAGTACATGTCTGTAGTACTAGAGTTAAGAACATGTCTGTAGTAGTAGAGTTAAGTACATGTCTGTAGTACTAGAGTTAAGTACATGTGTGTCGTACTAGAGTTAAGTACATGTCTGTAGTACTAGAGTTAAGTACATGTCTGTAGTACTAGAGTTAAGTGCATGTCTGTAGTAGTAGAGTTAAGTACATGTCTGTAGTACTAGAGTCAAGTACATGTCTGTAGTACTAGAGTTAAGTACATGTCTGTAGTAGTAGAGTTAAGTACATGTCTGTAGTACTAGAGTTAAGTACATGTCTGTAGTAGTAGAGTTAAGTACATGTCTGTATTACTAGAGTTAAGTACATGTCTGTAGTACTAGAGTTAAGTACATGTCTGTAGTACTAGAGTTAAGAACATGTATGTAGTACTAGAGTTAAGTACATGTCTGTAGTACTAGAGTTAAGTACATGTCTGTAGTACTAGAGTTAAGAACATGTCTGTAGTAGTAGAGTTAAGTACATGTCTGTAGTACTAGAGTTAAGTACATGTCTGTAGTACTAGAGTTAAGTACATGTCTGTAGTACTAGAGTTAAGTACATGTCTGTAGTACTAGAGTTATGTACATGTCTGTAGTACTAGAGTTAAGTACATGTGTGTAGTACTAGAGTTAAGAACATGTGTGTAGTACTAGAGTTAAGTACATGTGTGTAGTACTAGAGTTAAGTACATGTCTGTAGTACTAGAGTTAAGTACATGTCTGTAGTACTAGAGTTAAGTACATGTGTGTAGTACTAGAGTTAAGAACATGTCTGTAGTACTAGAGTTAAGTACATGTCTGTAGTACTAGAGTTAAGTACATGTCTGTAGTACTAGAGTTAAGTACATGTCTGTAGTACTAGAGTTAAGTACATGTCTGTAGTACTAGAGTTAAGAACATGTCTGTAGTACTAGAGTTAAGTACATGTCTGTAGTACTAGAGTTAAGTACATGTCTGTAGTACTAGAGTTAAGTACATGTCTGTAGTACTAGAGTTAAGTACATGTCTGTAGTACTAGAGTTAAGTACATGTCTGTAGTACTAGAGTTAAGTACATGTCTGTAGTACTAGAGTTAAGAACATGTCTGTAGTAGTACAGTTAAGTACATGTCTGTAGTACTAGAGTTAAGTACATGTCTGTAGTACTAGAGTTAAGAACATGTCTGTAGTACTAGAGTTAAATACATGTCTGTAGTACTAGAGTTAAGAACATGTCTGTAGTAGTAGAGTTAAGTACATGTCTGTAGTACTAGAGTTAAGTACATGTCTGTAGTACTAGAGTTAAGTACATGTCTGTAGTACTAGAGTTAAGTACATGTCTGTAGTACTAGAGTTAAGTACATGTCTGTAGTACTAGAGTTAAGAACATGTCTGTAGTACTAGAGTTAAGAACATGTTTGTAGTACTAGAGTTAAGTACATGTCTGTAGTACTAGAGTTAAGTACATGTCTGTAGTACTAGAGTTAAGTACATGTCTGTAGTACTAGAGTTAAGTACATGCCTGTAGTACTAGAGTTAAGTACATGTCTGTAGTACTAGAGTTAAGTACATGTGTGTAGTACTAGAGTTAAGAACATGTCTGTAGTAACGAGTTAAGTACATGTCTGTAGTACTAGAGTTAAGTACATGTCTGTAGTACTAGAGTTAAGTACATGTCTGTAGTACTAGAGTTAAATACATGTCTGTAGTACTAGAGTTAAGAACATGTCTGTAGTACTAGAGTTAAGTACATGTCTGTAGTACTAGAGTTAAGTACATGTCTGTAGTACTAGAGTTAAGTACATGTCTGTAGTACTAGAGTTAAGTACATGTCTGTAGTACTAGAGTTAA
Organism: Odontamblyopus lacepedii; assembly: GCA_034769755.1. Classification (NCBI taxonomy): domain Eukaryota; kingdom Metazoa; phylum Chordata; class Actinopteri; order Gobiiformes; family Gobiidae; genus Odontamblyopus; species Odontamblyopus lacepedii. The sequence continues at coordinate 35,474,536 of CM068364.1, forward strand.
GTACATGTCTGTAGTACTAGAGTTAAGTACATGTCTGTAGTACTAGAGTTAAGTACATGTCTGTAGTACTAGAGTTAAGAACATGTCTGTAGTAGTAGAGTTAAGTACATGTCTGTAGTACTAGAGTTAAGTACATGTCTGTAGTACTAGAGTTAAGAACATGTCTGTAGTACTAGAGTTAAATACATGTCTGTAGTACTAGAGTTAAGAACATGTCTGTAGTAGTAGATTTAAGTACATGTCTGTAGTACTAGAGTTAAGTACATGTCTGTAGTACTAGAGTTAAGAACATGTGTGTAGTACTAGAGTTAAGTACATGTCTGTAGTAGTAGAGTTAAGTACATGTCTGTAGTACTAGAGTCAAGTACATGTCTGTAGTACTAGAGTTAAGTACATGTCTGTAGTAGTAGAGTTAAGTACATGTCTGTAGTACTAGAGTTAAGTACATGTCTGTAGTAGTAGAGTTAAGTACATGTCTGTAGTACTAGAGTTAAGTTCATGTCTGTAGTACTAGAGTTAAGTACATGTCTGTAGTACTAGAGTTAAGAACATGTCTGTAGTACTAGAGTTAAGTACATGTCTGTAGTACTAGAGTTAAGTACATGTCTGTAGTACTAGAGTTAAGAACATGTCTGTAGTACTAGAGTAAAGAACATGTCTGTAGTACTAGAGTTAAGTACATGTCTGTAGTACTAGAGTTAAGTACATGTCTGTAGTACTAGAGTTAAGTACATGTCTGTAGTACTAGAGTTCAGTATATGTCTGTAGTACTAGAGTTAAGTACATGTCTGTAGTACTAGAGTTCAGTACATGTCTGTAGTACTAGAGTTAAGTACATGTCTGTAGTACTAGAGTTAAGAACATGTCTGTAGTAGTAGAGTTAAGTACATGTCTGTAGTACTAGAGTTAAGTACATGTCTGTAGTACTAGAGTTAAGAACATGTCTGTAGTACTAGAGTTAAGTACATGTCTGTAGTACTAGAGTTAAGTACATGTGTGTAGTACTAGAGTTAAGTACATGTCTGTAGTACTAGAGTTAAGTACATGTCTGTAGTAGTAGAGTTAAGTACATGTCTGTAGTACTAGAGTTAAGTACATGTCTGTAGTACTAGAGTTAAGTACATGTCTGTAGTACTAGAGTTAAGTACATGTCTGTAGTACGAGAGTTAAGTACATGTCTGTAGTACTAGAGTTAAGTACATGTCTGTAGTACTAGAGTTAAGTACATGTCTGTAGTACTAGAGTTAAGTACATGTCTGTAGTACGAGAGTTAAGTACATGTCTGTAGTACTAGAGTTAAGAACATGTCTGTAGTAGTAGAGTTAAGTACATGTCTGTAGTACTAGAGTTAAGTACATGTCTGTAGTACTAGAGTTAAGAACATGTCTGTAGTACTAGAATTAAGTACATGTCTGTAGTACTAGAGTTAAGAACATGTCTGTAGTAGTAGAGTTAAGTACATGTCTGTAGTACTAGAGTTAAGTACATGTCTGTAGTACTAGAGTTAAGAACATGTGTGTAGTACTAGAGTTAAGTACATGTCTGTAGTAGTAGAGTTAAGTACATGTCTGTAGTACTAGAGTCAAGTACATGTCTGTAGTACTAGAGTTAAGTACATGTCTGTAGTAGTAGAGTTAAGTACATGTCTGTAGTACTAGAGTTAAGTACATGTCTGTAGTAGTAGAGTTAAGTACATGTCTGTAGTACTAGAGTCAAGTACATGTCTGTAGTACTAGAGTTAAGTACATGTCTGTAGTACTAGAGTTAAGAACATGTCTGTAGTACTAGAGTTAAGTACATGTCTGTAGTACTAGAGTTAAGTACATGTCTGTAGTACTAGAGTTAAGTGCATGTCTGTAGTACTAGAGTTAAGTACATGTCTGTAGTACTAGAGTTAAGAACATGTCTGTAGTACTAGAGTTAAGTACATGTCTGTAGTACTAGAGTTAAGTACATGTCTGTAGTACTAGAGTTAAGAACATGTCTGTAGTACTAGAGTTAAGTACATGTCTGTAGTACTAGAGTTAAGTACATGTCTGTAGTACTAGAGTTAAGTACATGTCTGTAGTACTAGAGTTAAGAACATGTCTGTAGTAGTAGAGTTAAGTACATGTCTGTAGTACTAGAGTTAAGTATATGTCTCTAGTACTAGAGTTAAGAACATGTCTGTAGTACTAGAGTTAAGAACATGTCTGTAGTACTAGAGTTAAGTACATGTCTGTAGTACTAGAGTTAAGTACATGTCTGTAGTACTAGAGTTAAGTACATGTCTGTAGTACTAGAGTTAAGAACATGTCTGTAGTAGTAGAGTTAAGTACATGTCTGTAGTACTAGAGTTAAGTATATGTCTCTAGTACTAGAGTTAAGAACATGTCTGTAGTAGTAGAGTTAAGTACATGTCTGTAGTACTAGAGTTAAGTACATGTCTGTAGTACTAGAGTTAAGTACATGTCTGTAGTAGTAGAGTTAAGTACATGTCTGTAGTACTAGAGTTAAGTACATGTGTGTCGTACTAGAGTTAAGTACATCTGTGTAGTACTAGAGTTAAGTACATGTCTGTAGTACTAGAGTTAAGAACATGTCTGTAGTAGTAGAGTTAAGTACATGTCTGTAGTACTAGAGTTAAGTACATGTGTGTCGTACTAGAGTTAAGTACATGTCTGTAGTACTAGAGTTAAGTACATGTCTGTAGTACTAGAGTTAAGTGCATGTCTGTAGTAGTAGAGTTAAGTACATGTCTGTAGTACTAGAGTCAAGTACATGTCTGTAGTACTAGAGTTAAGTACATGTCTGTAGTAGTAGAGTTGAGTACATGTCTGTAGTACTAGAGTTAAGTACATGTCTGTAGTAGTAGAGTTAAGTACATGTCTGTAGTACTAGAGTTAAGTACATGTCTGTAGTACTAGAGTTAAGTACATGTCTGTAGTACTAGAGTTAAGTACATGTCTGTAGTACTAGAGTTAAGAACATGTCTGTAGTACTAGAGTTAAGTACATGTCTGTAGTACTAGAGTTAAGTACATGTCTGTAGTACTAGAGTTAAGAACATGTCTGTAGTAGTAGAGTTAAGTACATGTCTGTAGTACTAGAGTTAAGTACATGTGTGTAGTACTAGAGTTAAGAACATGTCTGTAGTACTAGAGTTAAGTACATGTCTGTAGTACTAGAGTTAAGAACATGTCTGTAGTAGTAGAGTTAAGTACATGTCTGTAGTACTAGAGTTAAGTATATGTCTCTAGTACTAGAGTTAAGTACATGTCTGTAGTACTAGAGTTAAGTACATGTCTGTAGTACTAAAGTTAAGAACATGCCTGTAGTACTAGAGTTAAGTACATGTCTGTAGTACTAGAGTTAAGTACATGTCTGTAGTACTAGAGTTAAGAACATGTCTGTAGTAGTAGAGTTAAGTACATGTCTGTAGTACTAGAGTTAAGTATATGTCTCTAGTACTAGAGTTAAGTACATGTCTGTAGTACTAGAGTTAAGTACATGTCTGTAGTACTAAAGTTAAGAACATGCCTGTAGTACTAGAGTTAAGTACATGTCTGTAGTACTAGAGTTAAGTACATGTCTGTAGTACTAGAGTTAAGAACATGCCTGTAGTACTAGAGTTAAGTACATGTCTGTAGTACTAGAGTTAAGTACATGTCTGTAGTACTAGAGTTAAGAACATGCCTGTAGTACTAGAGTTAAGTACATGTCTGTAGTACTAGAGTTAAGTACATGTCTGTAGTACTAGAGTTAAGAACATGTCTGTAGTAGTAGAGTTAAGTACATGTCTGTAGTACTAGAGTTAAGTACATGTCTGTAGTACTAGAGTTAAGTACATGTCTGTAGTAGTAGAGTTAAGTACATGTCTGTAGAACTAGAGTTAAGTACATGTCTGTAGTACTAGAGTTAAGAACATGTC
>CM068364.1:35480944-35618444 GCA_034769755.1 Odontamblyopus lacepedii
CCTATGAATTGGGACGCCCCTTCAACAATCACATACGTCATCAGACGTCTCCGCCAGCTTTTATATAAGCACAGGGATCATTGCGAGGACTGACACACAGACCATTGGAAAAAACTCAACCTGAGCTCCTCTAAGGGTTAAACCAATCATATCGTTTTCAGTTACTTGGATTACAATATCCAAATAACATCTGTGTTACACTGACGCTCGCAGTTCATTCACAACTTTATTTCCATGCATCAACCGATCACTCGAGTCAGACATAACATGACCCTAGTGATTTTTTCGTGTGGATTTTATGAAGAAAATGACCATTACGCATTGGAACAACGTTAAACTTAAGACAGTACAGTTATCACACATTTTAAACCATAAATAATGGAGAAAATACATTTGTGAACTTCTTTGGTCTTTGTTTGTGGCAGCAGCGATCCTGCTGGAGATTCGCAAGGCTGAGAAATTGTTACTGTTGTAATTGTTGTTCATCTTCATTTGGAGGGGTATAGAGCCCTACCACTTTCCCCTGTCCCTCTTCCATAACGGTAACTGGGACACCCCTCCTCCTACATGTGAAGACAAAATAACGGAGGGGTAGGGGAAAGTGTTAGGGCCAAAGGGTGTAATGGGATTCAGCCTTTGTCCGTCTGCAGTGAAAGACTTCAGATCATGGGCACTGAGTCTTTGGTCTCCCAGTGAGACGAGGACAAAGATCAAACTTGGAACCGTCGCACCACCAAACATGAGCTGTGACTGAGATCAGACAGTGTGGTCTTTGGGAGGGTTCCATGCTGACGGCTAACTGTCGGAGGCAGGGATGGGCGTGATTAGTTGATTAATCGATAATTGATCATTAAGAATTTCGTGGTTCACGTTCATTTTAATCGACAAACTGAATGTAGATGTAATGCAGCGTAAGGAGTCGAGGCTGCGTCTGAGCACAAACACTGGAGTTGTGGCCCCACAGTCCCACGTATCGGCTCTGGCTCCTTGGAGATCACTATATCCCTCAAAGTGCGTTTACCTGCACATCGGTATCCCGGTTATGATCGGGTTTTTTTGAGTATCCTGGTTTCGCATGAATCTCCAACACGACATACGCACAGAACAGACTCACCAGCCTCATCACATCCTCTGTCACAGAGAGAACACTCATATTCCACTGAGTCGTGTCCTCTAGTCCAACAGAAGCTGAAGCATCAGCACAAGGAAAGAGCTGCTTTTTTTGCGCTTTCTGTTGATGCAAATGAGCCATGCGGTTTTAAGTTTTGTTTCCATAAGATGTAAACAAATGTGCCAAAGCTGCATTAAACACATTCTGATCTCACATTGATGTGGCTCTGTAGTAGTGATGATTTATATGTTGTAAAGTTGAGTTTATTTATGCAGATTAGTAAGAGTAATAATAGTGATTATAATTTTAATATAAAATGTTAATGATTAATTGAAAATTGATAGTTAATTTTCCCGACGATCGATTAAGAAAATTTAATTGAATGCCCGTCCCTAGTCGGAGGCATAAATATTGTTTTTCAAGCGTCCCACTACTGTGACATTTTTTTTTTCATTGTGAGAGTAGCAGCACTTTTTTTCAAACATTCCTCTTTTCCTACATGAATAATGTTAACGTGAGAGCCTGTTATACTTTGTGCTCCTGTATAATAAGCTGCTTGGGCCAGTTTGATCAGAGAAAAGTTGGGCCACAGAGGAGATCAGACACTGGGAAAATGTCTGAACTGATCGCTGTGGAAAACAGTCCTGCATTTTAAAACCTTCGAGAAAGGTCTCATCTAAAACGAAGGCTGCATGGGCCCTTTGTGCTTCATTCATTTGGTCATGTAGGTGATCTGTGGAGAGCATATGCCTGAATGACTAACCAATCAAGTTCATTGCCCCAGCTCGATGAGACGACACTCTCACAGCCCAAAACACACACTTGACACCTACATATGATCATGATATTTGATTGTAGACACATTAGGCCCCTATTTCTTTTGGCCAAATCAGTTCCATCTCGGTGGCTGCTCGTCGAGCTCGGCTAAGCATTACAATTTGGACAGATAAGAAACTTCACCTGCAACTCTGTGGTAGGACGCAAAAGGGAGATATTAGGCTGACAGAAGGGGCGACGGGGCCGTGGACCTATCTTTAGACCTAAGGATGTCTGTCAGAATAGCAATACTAAAAAGTGTTGGAAAACCGGCACGTCTAAATAGAGGCATGTTGTAATGAAGGGATGTGGGAATAGGCGGCGGACCACTTTTGGAGTCTTATTCTTCTCACTGCGTCTGCGATTCACCTTTCAGAACTTCAGAAGTGCTCCTCAGTAACAGCAGAAGAGCTCCACTGACCGGGACCCTCTCAGCTTTTACCTTTCATTTACTCACTTTTACAAATGCTGAAACAGGCAGTAAAATAAAAAATAAAAAAAAACATAAAAAACGTGGTCCATAATTTGTTGAAATGGTCAAGGTATAAAATAAAGACGTCTGTACATAAGAATCTAAAGTAAAAAGTCATGAAAAGCTCCAGTGGACATCAGGTTTTAGACCTCATTTGCACAATAACAACAATGGACTTCACTCCTGGTTTAGTGTTATTTTAGCACTGGTGTTGATATAGCTTTTAAGACAAACTGGATGCCATTATTTCACCAGGTAAACAAAACAAATATCATCTAATAACTTGAAAACAGACCTACCAGTTTTCTTTGTGGACACGATCAAGACATAGTGATACTCGCTGTAGACTAACACATGGCTGGAGTTCCTGGCTTTGCATCTGTAGCCGCCGTTCTGCTCCGGATGGGTCAGCCTCAGCTCCGCCCCTGTGCCCACCACGCTCCACTGCAGTGAAGCTTGGCGTTCCCAGGAAATCAAACCCACAACCACACCGCTCAGGACCACACATCGCAGTACCACATCCTGACCCTGTGTCACTGGGTAGTCCGGGACCGCCTGGAGGTTGAGGAGCAGCGGAGGAGAGCTGGTGGTGGTGGGTGGGATGGTGGTGGGGGCAACGGTGATGGTGGTGGCAGCGGTGGTGGTGGGTGGGATGCTGGTGGGCGCAGAAGTGGTGGTGGTGGTGGGTGGGATGGTGGTGGGCGCAAAAGTGGTGGTGGGTTTAAAGGTCGTGGTGGTGGTGGTGGGGGCAGCGGTGGTGGGGGCAGCGGTGGTGGTGGTGGTGGGTGGGATGGTGGTGGGCGCAAAAGTGGTGGTGGGTTTAAAGGTCGTGGGGGTGGTGGTGGGGGCAGTGGTGGTGGGGGCAGCGGTGGTGGTGGTGGTGGGTGGGATGGTGGTGGGCGCAAAAGTGGTGGTGGTGGTGGGTTGAAAGGTCGTGGTGGTGGTGGGGGCAGTGGTGGTGGGGGTGGGGAAAGTAGTGGCCTCTGTGGTCTGTAAAGCTGTGAAGAAATACAAGACAAGTCATTGTTCCAAAGAGCAGTTTCCACAGTTGAATCTATTCATGAGTTCACTCATTCACAAAAATAAGCCCGGGCAGCCCAGCATTAAAGAAGACATACTGTGCTTGTGTGAGCTTTAGAGTCATAATCAATGGCACCATTTCGTATGTTATAATTTGCACATTTAGTACAAAATTCATCTAAAAGGACTTAATAAAAGAAACATGTCTGCTAATAAAATAGGAGAACGAAGTCTTGAAAATATGTGAAAATAGCTCAAATAAGCACAAATCACTCCAAATACAACTTGAAGACGCACATGAGAGCTGGCGGTGTTTGCTATGCCGTGTACGTGCACCTCGGATAAAACATGACTTTACTCAAACAGAAATATTACAGGGACAACATTAAAAAGAGCTTGGAACAGCTCAGTGCTGGCACAGACATGTCTGCGTGTGACTTTAGTTTGACTGTTTATTGTCACAGTAAATACATAAATAATGAATGCAAAGTAGTAAGAAGCTGGTGTGGTCCAGGCCTGTATCAGGACTTGTGCTTCTGATCTGAGTATATGGTGTGTTAACAGTGTTATCTAATGATCTCAAAGATCTTTTCAGTGTAAGCAGCTCTCTGGTTTAAAACTGTAGTGTTTGTGGTTGGTGACATCACACAGAACTGCTCTGACATTCAGCTGTTTCTGGTACAAACATCCGGCTGCAGGGGTGAAGTTTGAAGTGTGGAAACCTGTTAGACCAATCACAGTGAGCCTTATACCTCCTGACCCCGCCCTTCCTCCCCCCTCACGCTCTTCTTTAGGCCTCCAGACCAGGACACACTTTCTCTTCTATGAATGGCACATATGGAATGTGGAAAGAATAAACTTAAAATGACTCAAAATGTGTCTAAGATTAAAAAAACAAACAAAAAACAAACCAAAAAAAGGACGCGGCACAGCTGTGAAGTGAAAACCATTTCAGGAGACTTCATCCTAAAGCTCACTGAGAGAAGGACAAGGGTTTCCAGGGCTGTTGACAAAGCAAAGGGTGGACTCACTTTGATAATTTCACTATAAAATTAATTAACTGATTATTAATCATAGCATTTATACAGCGCCTTTCAAGACACCCAAAGTGCTTTACAGTTCATTCTTCATTCACTGTGCACTCACACATACACCATTTTCAGACTAGGCAATGTGGGTGAAGTGTCTTGCCTAAGGACACAACAACAATGCTTTTTTTTGTGACTGGCGCCCCCCTGTGGCACCTGGAATTTCCAGTGGTCTCCCATCCAAGTACTGACCAGGGCCTGCTGAGCTTCTGAGATCTGACGGGATCAGGCTTTGACAAACCGGTGTGAACACAAAACACGAGCAATTAGTAAGGTTATTTTTTTCCCCTTACTACATTATGTAAAATATATGGAATTATTCCATAATTCCATATATTTTACAGAATTTTTACATCTATATATAAAATGTGGAAAATATGAACAAAGGAAAAAACCCTGAGGGGGTGTGTCCAGACTTTTGACTGGTCGTGGGGATATTTGTGTCCTGAGCCTAAGGCTAAAATACGATAAAACTCAAAATAGAACATAAAACAACTTTATGGAAATACATCTAATGACAAGGCCAAATCAATGATCCATTTTCAGTTCATTTAGCAGACTCAGGTCTTTTAGTATTATCACTATTTTAGCCATCTGCCAGTCTAATCCAGGACTCTTCCTCTCAGTGTTTGTGAGGGGCAGATGTTCAGCGGGCTGTGGTCTCCTGGTCTCTGGGCTGGAGGTTCACACCACTTTTTACACAGTTTGGGGTTAAAAGAAATATCCTGCAACACCAGATCTGGGTCAATAATAAAAATAATATAACTACAGCTGCTCTGTAAGAGTTTAATGAGACATAAAATACAAAAAGCATCAACAGCATTGCTCTTCAAAACTGCCAGTAAAGTCTTAAACTAGGACTAGACTAGTACCGACTGGGTCTGACCCAGGTCTAAAGCAGAGTTAAAGTGCACATATGCTATTCTCTATGTTAGACTGTAGTTTCCTCAGGGCAAAAGAGAAATTCAATTTATCAACTAGACAGTTTTTTTGTTTGGTTGAATACATTTCACAGCTACATTCTGAACAGAAGTGAAGAACCAGCTTCATTCAGGCCCCTGATGGAGCTTTCACACCTCGGGACCTGACCTGGCCCCTGTTGTTCTCTTTGTTTTAGGTCTGAGGATGGAGTTATAGATGGGAGACAGCTTATGTCTGAGCCCTCCATTTCTGTTCAAGGATGGATCGTCTTTCCCAACAAAAATAGCCTCTTTAACTCTCCTCTCAAACCGATTCTTTTCTCTGGCTCAGATCTGTACCCCACTGTCCTCAGAGGAGTGGCCTGTGTATGACAGACTGAATGATTCTGCGAATATGAGCCCACAGTCAGTTCAAAATGCTGAGCTAACAAACAGAAACTGTAAACACGTAGTTAGTGTTAGTTTCAGAGTAGTTAGCTTCTCCCTACAGGCAGATGTAAGGCAGTGTCCTCCAGCGTCTGACCACAAATGAAGAGGCTGTTTGGATGAACTGCAAACAACTTTTGTCCAGTTGAGTAATTGAATATCTCCTTTGCCGTGGATTCTACCTGGTCAACAGAGGGATTTCACAAATATAGTTTCCTCATCACAAACACACCTGGAGTTGTGTTTTGTTTCATTCACACATGTTCAACACACAAACCCTGCAGATTAACGCTGAGTTCTTCTCTCAAACAGAAAACACTCTGTTCCACCTTGTGATGTCATATGGTAATTCAGAAAATGCTCCACTGTGTTTGGAAAATGTCGGTCCTGGAATTTCTGATCTCTGCTGAACTAAAGGTAACAAGAGCTCCTCCAGCGGGGCAAAATACGCCCGTACTTTGAATTATTGTATATAGAATTAAGTTAGAATTTGTCAAACCTAGTTAAAGATGAATTGTTGGTGCAGTTTGGAAGTTTGACATTCCTAGGTGAGACGGTTGTCGAGTTAGAGCGCGGACAAGAAATTGTCCACAGACAGACGGACAGACGGACAGACGGACAGACGGACGGATAATCAATAGGGAAATCTGGCTCTTGCAGTAGGAGTATGAGTATGACATCATCACATTCTAGAATCGGAATTCCACCAATCAGATTGCAGCAACAGAACTTAAAGACACTACAAAGCTTTAATGTGTCAAAGCTCAAAGAAGCAGAGAATGTGGGTTGTTCTCGCTTTCAGCAGCAGAACATTTGAGAAGAGAGTTCAGATCTATGGCACGTAACATAAAAGGACAGAGATGGAAGATAAAAAGACAGATGGAAACGATCACAGTTAGCAAGAGCGACGGGCAGGTTTTCGCAAAGGGTCGGGCCGTGACCTTGACCTTTGACCCTGTGACCTTGAAATCAATAGGGAACATCCTTGACCCATGGGGTGTCCAGCCATGAAGTTTGACATTCCTAGGTGAGACGGGCGTATAAAAAGTGTGAAAAAACCTGAAGTCACATAAAATTGATACCACTGACCTACAGCATGGATCGATACAAAAATATACAATAAAATACACAAATACAGTTTACCTTATATATATATCGGCGCATGCCCCACATGTTTTGCCTTTTCATGAAGACAAAGCTTCAAAGACTTCAAAGCTTTGAAGTGTCCACAGACGGACGGACAGACAGACAGACGGACAGACAGACAGACAGACGGACAGACAGACGGACAGACAGACAGACGGACGGACAGACAGACAGACAGACGGACGGACGGACGGACAGACAGACGGACGGACGGACGGACGGACAGCGCCATACCATAATACGTCCCGTTTTATCACGGGCGTATAAAAATAATAATCTGTTCACTTGAAAAGTACTACTTCATGACATCACAAAGTAGATCAGGGAATTGTAAACTTTGTTGATGTAGACAATAAAGGATTATTACTCAAACGTGTTAATGAAACAAACATAACTCCAGGACTGTTTGTGAGTAGGGAACATTATAACAACTCTTAAAGCTCACATTTTGCATAATAAAGGACCTTTAAACAAGGACTAAACCAGGATTAAACAAATGCTAACCCAGAATAAAACCAGGTCTAAACCAGATCTAACTAATGCAGTAAACAAGAGGGAACATTTAAAAATATTTGGACGATTGTTTGGATAGCCTGATCTTGAATAGACCTGCTCTGATCAATACTTGTGGTCTCAGTACTAGTTTTAGTACAGATCAGAATCAGACTCCACAGATCGCAGATGTAAAGACAGAGCAAATCATTGTAATAATAAATAAGTCTTACCAATGGAAATCCAGAGAGCAATAATCCAAATCATGGTGCAGTGAGGAGGGACTGGAGTCTACTGTGAGGTGAGCGTTCAGATGAGGATGAGGAAGAGGAGCACAGGGAAGTGCTGAGAGGCAGAGAAACTCATTTGGAGCACTAACTGCATGGGACAATACCAGCAATTACAGCAGACAATGGAAGGCGGGACGTTTCATCATATTGTTGACAGTTTTTGGTTAATTCTACTTCTGTTTTTTTAGTCTGTAAGATACTTGTAAATGACTATCATTTTAATCATGTCACTCATTTGTTACATTTAAAGAACACATATGCAAAATGGACTCTTTTGAGCTTTTAACCATGTTCTATTGTTTTACATGCTTCAAAATTCCTCCAGGTAGAATCCATGACAAAGGGTCGAGTTCAATTTGTCACCTGGACAAGAGTTTTTGGTAGAAGACGTTTCGCCGCTCATCCAAGCTGCTTCGATGACTGGCATTCAAAATGGGATTGAGGACCTAAGTACAGCTGGCATCTCTGTGCTTTCTAGAGTACACCCGTCTTGCATTTACATTTGATGTACCGATATCAGTGCTTTGATTTAATCGCAGCCTAGTATTGGCCGTTATGCTGTGTAGGGACAGAAAACTTCTTTCCTTAAAATAAAGTTAACTTTTTACACAAGAATTCCAATTGTGTTATACACCTGTTATTTAACTTTCATATCACTACAGCATTGTTTACCAAAGACCGGGTCACAACCATAGACCGTATATATGAGTGGACTAAGTGAGTGTGACGTCTCCACAGCGTCAGTGCCGCTCAAATGAGGCTCGCGATGCCACGTTTACAGGAGCGAATTTGGAGCCAGGCTCTAATAGCGAAAAAAAAAAAAAAAAAGAGGATCATGTAGAGCGGGTTCATACGGACATTTTAAGACCAAAATGACGAGGCCACAGCAGGAGTTACAGAGAGAGGGGCAATAAGATCCCAATGTGAGTCAATGGGAAAAGGGAGAGAAGGAGCTGGAAGAGCCTCCTGGAGCACTTCCTGTTTGGCACGCGGCGGCTAACGGGTTAGCTTAGTCCACTTATATATACGGTCTATGGTCGCAACCCTCAGGTGGGTCGTAAGAGATTGTTTTTGGGTCACAATCTGCATGTAGTTCTGCAATATACAGTATATACAGCGCACACAGGCCCACCTATCTCACTGGAAATGTTGAAATGTTAAGACATGTTTTGCATAATTACTAATCTTTTTGTAATTATTTTATAGACAATTTTGTTCCAATATTCCTGGTTCAGTTGAATGTTGAAAAGAAAAAGACATGGGCTACATTTAATATCCAAATACGTAGGTGACTTATTGATCCTTTTTATTGCTGCTTCAATGACTGTTTTTCATTGTTTAAATAATAAGTAATACTGACTGTTCAGAGAGACACAATCACTCAGTCAACAACAAAATTATGTTCAAATCCACCTTTATTTTGTGATTTATGAATAATGTCTGTTTACTTGGTACATGAAGGTTTGTGTCTTTTAAAATATGGGTCTCCAGGAAAAAGTTTGGGAAACACTGATCTACAGGACAGGTTTGTATGAATAAAAGTTCAAACATTATGAGGCAATATGAGCCAAAATCAGGGGGTAGTAGTCTTATTACATCCAACACTGGAAAAAAAAACAATGGACATGTGTGAGCTGGAAGTGGACATGAGCTGGAGGTGGACATGAGCTGGAGGTGGACATGTGTGAGCTGGAGGTGGACATGAGCTGGAGGTGGACATGAGCTGGAGGTGGACATGTGTGAGCTGGAGGTGGACATGAGCTGGAGGTGGACATGAGCTGGAGGTGGACATGACCTGGAGGTGGACATGAGCTGGAGGTGGACATGACCTGGAGGTGGACATGAGCTGGAGGTGGACATGAGCTGGAGGTGGACATGAGCTGGAGGTGGACATGCTTCTATGTGGATGTCCTTGCACGTGGCCCCTGGTCAAGGCTAGGGTCTGGGTAAAGCTGTGGTCACAAGCAGCACTGACTCCTGCTTTTCACTAACGCATGAGTCCAGGAGGACAATGACCGTCTGGCTAGTTCCACTTCTCTCAAACCGAGAGAGCCACACTTCCTGAAATAAATGACAATAAATGTATATTTAAATATCAGACAGAGGAGATTACACATACATGACCACAAACTAGTAGCTGTTTGTGTGTCAAAGCTAGTTCTAACTGAAATTCAAATCAGTTATTGATGCTGCACAGAAAAACAATGAACTTGTAATTAGTATTTTCATAGTTGTTTTGTGTTCTGTTTGGAGATTTAGATTAGGTTAGCATTAGCATTAGCATTTAGACACAAACACCTAGTTTCCAAAACACAGAAGCTTGAAACACCAGTCTGTGATCACGTATCTGTGATCTGTTGTCCTCTGTCTGATATTGAAATATAGATTTATTTTAGCACGACTAATTCCCAGTACACAATGAATGGAGCAGGAAGCAGCTGGGCTCTGTGAAGACGGCCAACTGCTTTGCCTGGAATATTCCATGGTAAGACATTTATCATGTAAAAGTGAAAAAAAAAAAGCTTAGCACACTCAGATGAACAATGTCCAAAAGCTTTTTTTGTGTTTAAATGTTTTGGTGAAAAGCCTTCATCATTCTTGCTACAGTAGACAAGATGGTTGGCAGCCAAAGTGCTCATATCCCCTCCGACGAACGGGAGGTCCCATACTCAATGCCAATATATATTCAGAAGAGAACCTTTCTCTTCTTGGTTCAAAATACACAACGAGCTGCCACCGCATAGTTCATGTTTTTACATCTGATGGTGCTCCTATGCTCTGCACTGAACATGCAAAACTACCCCTAGAGGCGGGAATCTGGAAATGTCTTGTCTAAAAGCACTTTTGGATTCACCAATTTAAGACTCTTGCTCCTCATGGACTTAATGCAGACTTTGACCTGCTTTTGTGATATGGTCAAACTACTTTTGTATTTTTGTATTTTATGAGAATGTTTTTATGTAAATATCTAATTATTTTCTTGTATATTGGGCTGATCTCACTGGGTGACCTCCCGTTCTTTGGAGGGGATATGAGCACCTGGGCTGGCAACCATTTTGTGTACTGTGGCCCAAAGCAAGAAAAATTATCTGATGAAGGCTTCTTGCTGAAACATTTAAAATTTTGTTGAAAAAGTTTTGGACATCATCCATCTGAGCTATGCACTTTTCACTTTCATATTGCTATTTCTTGCATTTGCACCTCTACAAGAACTTTGGTGTGTGTTTTCTGTTCCATTTGATGACATTAATCACATCCATCTTGCGTTTATTCATCATGGGTGTTTCTATTCCTCAAAAATACAATAATTTCTTCTGTGAATAGAGGCGACTCTCCACAGATCTGAATTGTAATGTACAGTAGTGCGATAACCTGCTTGTTTCCCTCATTATAGAAGGTTTACTCTATACTGTGGAACATTCTAGACAAAGCAATAACATTTCCACGGAGACAAGCAGGAGTTGGACCCTCCACTAGAAATGTTACAGAATGCACCTTTAAATGCACATGGCTAATTAGCATAAAGTCATCTCTGATCTCACAGTGGCTGTTTGTGCTGCTCATGCTGCCTGTGTGTGTTTGCTCTTTCTGTGACAGGGCTACTGCTTATGGTGAGTCTGTAGAATACACAGAAACACTCCATCCATCTTCTTCCGCTTATCCGGGGCCGGGTCGTGGGGGTAGCAGTCTAAGCAGGGGCTCCCAAGCTTCCTCCTCCCCAGCCACTTCCTCCAACTCCTCTGGAGGGACCCCGAGGCGTTCCCAGGCCAAGAGACATAGTCCCTCCAGCATGTCCTGGGTCTTCCTCGGGGCCTCCTACCGGTGGGACATGCCCGGAACACCTCCCGAGGGAGGCGTCCAGGAGGCATCCGGACCAGATGCCCGAACCACCTCAGCTGGCTCCTCTCGATGTGGAGAAGCAGCGACTCTATGCCGAGCCCCTCCCGTGTGACTGAGCTCCTCACCCTATCTCTAAGGGAGTGCCCGGCCACTCTGTGGAGGAAACTCATTTCGGCCGCATGTATCCGCGATCTCGTCCTTTCAGTCGTTACCCAGAGCTTATGACCATAGGTGAGGGTAGGAACATAGATTGACCGGTAAATCGAGAGCTTTGCCTTTCAGCTCAGCTCCTCTTCACCACAACGGTCCGATACAGAGACCGCATCACTGCCGATGCTGCACCGATCCGCCTCCTGTCAATCTCACGCTCCATCCTCCTCTCACTTGTGAACAAGACCCCGAGATACTTGAACTCCTCCACTTGAGGCAGAGACTCCCCACCCACCCGGAGAGGGCAATCCACCTTTTTCCGGTCGAGAACCATGGCCTCAGATTTGGAACAGCTGATCCTCATCCCAGTTGCTTCACACTCAGCTGCAAACTGCCCCAGTGCTGCAGGTCCTGGTTCGATGAAGCCAACAGGACAACATCATCCACAAAAAGCAGATCCTGTGGTCCCCGAACCGGACCCCCTCCGGCCCTAGACTGCACCTAGAAATTCTGTCCATAAATACAATGAACAGAACCGGTGACAAAGGGCAGACCTGGCCGGAGTCCAACATGCACCGGGAACAGGTCTGAGTTACCGCCGGCAATGCGAACACAGCTCCTGCTCTGGTCATACAGGGACCGGACAGCCCTTAGCCAAGGGCCCCGGACCCCATACACCTGGAGCACCCCCCACAGGGCACCACGAGGGACACGGTCGAATGCCTTCTCCAGGTCCCCAAAGCACATGTGGACTGGTTGGGCCAACTCCCATGAACCCTCGAGCACCCGATGGAGGGTGTAGAGCTGGTCCAGTGTTCCACGACCAGGCCGAAAACCACACTGCTCCTCTTGAACCTGAGGTTCGACTACCGGCTGGACTCTCCTCTTCAGTACCCTGGCATAGACTTTATCCCCCCCCATCCCCCCGACAGCCCCACAACATCCAGAGACGTAAGGTACTCAGGACGGATCTCATCCACCCCCGGAGCCTTGCCACCAAGGAGCTTTCCAACCAACTCAGTGACTTCGGCCAGGGTGATGGACGAGTCTGCCTCCGGGTCCCCAGCCTCAGCCTCCTCTTCGGAGGATGTGATGGTGGGATTGAGGAGATCCCCAAAGTATTCCTTCCACCGCCCAACAACATCCCCAGTCGAGGTCAGCAGCTCTCCCCCCGCACTGTAAACAGTGTTGGTGAAGCACTGCTCCCCCCTCCTGAGGCGCTGGATGGTTTGCCAGAATTTCCTTGGGGCCGTCCGATAGTCCTCCTCCATGGATTCCCGAACTCCTCCCAGAATCGAGTTTTTGCCTCTGCAACTGCCTGGGTTGCAGCACGCTTGGCCCGCTTCCTCCTCTGCCAGCGGACCCAGCTCACCACCAGGTGGTGATCAGTTGTCAGCTCTGCCCCTCTCTTTACCCGAGTGTCCAAGACACACGGCCGGAGGTCAGATGACATGACAACAAATTCGATCATCGACCTCCGGTCTAGGGAGTCCTGGTGCAACTTGCACCGATGGACCCCCTTGTGCTTGAACATGGTGTTCGTTATGGACAAACCGTGACTAGCACAGAAGTCCAATAACAGAACACCGCTCGGGTTCAGATCAGGGAGTTTGTTCCTCCCAATCACCCCTCTCCAAGTGTCACTGTCGTTGTCCACATGGGCGTTGAAGTCCCCCAGTAGAACAGCAGAGTCCCCAGTCGGTGCACTATCCAGTACCCCTCCCAGGGACTCCAAGAAGGCCAGGTACTCTGCACTGCTGTTCGGCCCTTAGGCCAACACCACAGTGAGAGACCTGTCCCCGACCCAAAGGCGCAGGGACGCGACCCTCTCGTTCACCGGGGTGAACTCCAACACACAGTGGCTGAGCTGTGGGGCAATAAGCCCACACCAGCTCACAGCCGCTCCCCGCGGCCAACGCCAGAGAAATGGACAGTCCAGCCCCTCTCAAGGAGTTGGGTTCCAGACCCCAAACTGTGCGTAGAGGTGAGGCCGACTATATCTAGCCGGTAACGCTCGACCTCCCGCACAAGCTCAGGCTCCTTCCCCCCCAGTGAGGTGACATTCCATGTCCCCAGAGCTAGTCTCCATGTCCGGAGATCCGGTCGCCGAGGCCCCCGCCTTCGACTGCCGCCCAGATCTCTCTGTACCCGGCCCCTATGGCTCCTCTCGCAGATGGTGGGTCCAACAGAGGGCGGCCCCATGTCGCTTATTTGGGCTGTGGCCTGGCCATCAGGTGTTTGCCCACGTGCACCCACCCCAGGCCTGGTTCCAGGGTGGGGCCCCAGTAGTGCCATTCCGGGCGACGTCACTGGCCTTGTTATGTTTCTCAACATAGGGGCTTTGTGAACCGCTCTTCGTCTGACCCGTTCCCCCGGGCCTGTTTGCCTTGGATCTCTACCAGGGGCATAAAGCCCCCGACAACATAACTCCTGGGATCATTCAGGTGCTCAAACCCCTTCACCACATTAAGGTGGCAGTTCGAGGAGGGGGACACTCTTTATTCTTTATTTTACTGTAACTGTGTGTCATTGCAGCTTTACTCCACTGAGCGGCGCTGTTCACTCACAAATGCCAGAATGTGCTGTTACTGTTCGGCCTCCACTGCTCCTTGTGAGAGGTGAGACAGGAGAGCAGACAATACTCATTCTAAAAAGAAAAGTGGACGTAGGGTAGTTCATAATATGATGCTATAAGTAAAAGTTTTCTAAATTTTGCCATATCTCATTTTGCCTTGTTCCTATTGACATTGTGAACATCTGTACCAAAAATCAAGCCAATAGGATGCCAGTAAAGGGTGTGTTAGAATAAAATGCTTATAATGATGAAGTTATTTAAAAATGTACATCAAGCTAATGCAGTCTCAAGGAATGGTACAAGGAAGGCTCAGAGGATGAAAGAGCCTGTGTTAACGCTATCTCTGCTAAAACCAGATGTGTGACCTTTTTGAACTCTACTTGAAGTTCCCAGACCTTATTTCTGTACTTATCTGATGAAATGTAAACCAAGCCATGATATATACTTTGACCATACTGTCTTTGTAAACCTAACACTGACATGATGTATTGTTAAAAAGTCAATAAAAACCGTGCTAGAAGGGGAGGAGCTTTGGGAGTCTGACGTAGACGGGCTCAGAGAAGCGCGCGTCTTGGCTCCCCCGTGTGCACGTAAAAGAGAACTGGCTCAGGTGATTTAATCCTCAATTGTGGTAGGAGACTGGCATTTAAATTGTCAAATACTTTCACTGGATGTGATTGTATAAATTTATGACAAAATGGTCCTTCGAGCCGGATCCGTGAACTTCTGCCTGGAGGATGACCGACAGAGGTTGGAAAGAGTGCGCACCCAGCTTGAGCTGAAAAAATCAGTCTTTTCTCGACGGCAACCCCTGTTGGGCATCCTCTCCGTGGAAGGACCCGGTCAACCAGATCCAGTTTTATCACCTGAGGTCAGAAATTTAACTTCTAAGAGTGAAGTTTTAAAGAACTACATAGAGATGAATCTAGTGTAGAAGTGTGAATCTAGTGTAGAGTGTGAATGAATTGTTGAATGTATGGAAATTCAAACTGATCATTGTTAAGATGTATCAAGGTTGAATCTCATTAAGGACATAGGTCAATGTTTTGCTGAAAATTGATCCAGCGTACTTCTCGGTGTGTGAATTAACACCAAGTTTATGACCGCTTGTCATAAAACACAGAGAAGTCTCCCGTCGATCAACAGTAGGCAACAACCTAGACACATAGTATCATGGCAGAAAAAACTGTAAAAATAGAAACAGACTCGGAGTATATGAGGCGAATTTATCCAAAGTCTTGCAAATTCCTACGAAAATGGAAAGTAAAATATAATTTTGATGGAACTCTTGATGAAATTAAATTAAGCCAGCTCATGATGAACTTATCAGTTCATGACCAATTTAAAGGAAAAAATAAATATACACCTCGTAAACAAATAACGACAATTCGACTATGGATAAGTAAAAAGCGTAAAAATGTTAAAACAAAAAAGACAGAAACATTCGCAGTGTCTCGTCCGAAGGGCGATGATAGCACAGTGGTGCAAAAGCGCCCTCTGCAGGCAGAACAGGCAAAGGCGGGCGGTGAGGATCAAGACGAAAATGAGAAATTGGCTGAAAAAGAAAAGGAGGAGTTTAAGACCCTGGGGCTTTATCCAAAACTTCCAGAATTAGAAGTACGAAAAACACAAGCCAACCAAAACCCGGTTTGGGCTCCTCCCACTGCCCCAGAGGCCCAGCAGAGCCCTCCACCCGCATATGATAAAAAAACTCCACCCCCCTGGCAACTCCCATCTCCTATATCAAAAGGTGACAGGAAGACAGAGGCGCGAGGCCTAGTCAACTATGCCACAGAACAGATATGGGATCAAGTTAATTATCCTACCTAAAGAAGAAGAAAGAAGGGTAGTGAAAAAGAAAGAGACAGAGAGAGGAAAAGAGAGGAAAAAGTAAAAGACAGAAAGAAATCGAAAGTGAGAAAGCAAGAATAGAGAGAGCGATAGAGAGGGAAAGGGGAGAGAGAAGAAATCGAAAGTGAGAGAGAAGAGAGGGAGAGACAGACAGAGGGGAGATAGTGACAGTGAGAGAAGAGGAAGAGGAAGAGGAAGAGGAAGAAAGACAGAAGCACAAATTCCGTAAAGCATGACTAAATAAGAAATGCAAATATAAGTGTCAGGAAAATAAAGAATATTGACACATAGGCTTTGCCAGATGTGTCAACAGGGGGAAATATGGTTAATACAATAGGTTTTAATACATACTAAAAAAATTTTTTTTTAAATAATGTCTAATCTGCATTAAAAATAATGCACAAAGACAACAGAGACCTAGAGGAGCTTTCCTACTCCAGAGCATCCTTTTCACACGCTACACATGGATTTCATTCAATCAACAAAATCCAAAAGTGTAGAGTATTATTTAGTGATAATTGATGCATTCTACAAGAGGGTGGAAATATTCCCAACAGCTAAACTGGATCTACAATTGAAGATAAAAGAAGAACCAGACTCTGATCAAGATCTTATTGACTATATGAGAAAAACCCTGTTAACAAGAGATGTTGTAAACAACAATAAACTGCCAGAAAGAACTATTTCTCCACAGGGCAACACGGCAAAACCAGGAGACCACGTGTTCATAAAGACTCTAAAGCGGAAGAACAGGACCCGTCCAAGGTGGGACCCATCAAGTCGTCCTGGCTACATCTAGTGCAGTAAAGGTCAAGGGCAGACCAACCTGGATTCATCAGTCGCACTGTAAGTTGAGGAACCAGTTGGACCTGACAGATCCTGACCCAGTCTCAGAGAACTCTCAAACGCAGGACAACACTGACTCAGGGCTTCAAGTCAACAAGACTACAAGAGGGAACAGTAGGTAAACAACTGTTCACTCCAACGGTGTTCTTACGAGGAAGTTTACCCTCGGGCACTGAAAAAGATGACAGCTCCATCTATCCCAAGGGAAAAACAACTGTCTGAGAGAAGAAGAAGTCAGACAACCACATGACACCCAGTTAAGACGGTTAAATAAGGTGTTATTTGTAATGATTTTATTCATGATGTACATAGCAATATTGTTTGTGATACATATCATACATGCGCACCCTGACTTGGTAGTGAGTACACAATTCACACAACACAAATGTAACCACTTCACTATGAGACTGTGACACACACCTACAACCGCACTGACAAAAGAGGACAAGACAGAACTGACCCTGACGAAGACAACCAGGACTTTGAACACAAATAGGCAAATGTAAATACAAGTTAAAATGACCAAGAGCCGACATTACCCTCAGTGTACGATTTTACACATTTGTGTGATGGCATGTGCTAAAGTTATTTAAAAAATGAAGGGCTCATGTTCTGATCTTATATGATGTAATTTTTATAAACAGGGGGAAAATGTTAGAATAAAATGCTTATAATGATGAAGTTATTTAAAAATGTACATCAAGGTAATGCAGTCTCAAGGAATGGTACAAGGCAGGCTCAGAGGATGAAAGAGCCTGTGTTAACGCTATCTCTGCTAAAACCAGATGTGTGACCTTTTTGAACTCTACTTGAAGTTCCCAGACCTTATTTCTGTACTTATCTGATGAAATGTAAACCAAGCCATGATATATACTTTGACCATGCTGTCTTTGTAAACCTAACACTGACATGATGTATTGTTAAAAAGTCAATAAAAACCGTGCTAGAAGGGGAGGAGCTTTGGGAGTCTGGCGTGGACGGGCTCAGAGAAGCGCGCGTCTCGGCTCCCCCTTGTGCACGTACGACGTAAAAGAGAACTGGCTCAGGTGATTTAATCCTCAATTGTGGTAGGAGACTGGCATTTAAATTGTCAAATACTTTCACTGGATGTGATTGTATAAATTTATGACAAAATGGTCCTTCGAGCCGGATCCGTGAACTTCTGCCTGGAGGACGACCGACAGAGGTTGGAAAGAGTGCGCACCCAGCTTGAGCTGAAAAAATCCGTCTTTTCTCGACGGCAACCCCTGTTGGGCATCCTCTCCGTGGAAGGACCCGGTCAACCAGATCCAGTTTTATCACCTGAGGTCAGAAATTTAACTTCTAAGAGTGAAGTTTTAAAGAACTACATAGAGATGAATCTAGTGTAGAAGTGTGAATCTAGTGTAGAGTGTGAATGAATTGTTGAATGTATGGAAATTCAAACTGATCATTGTTAAGATGTATCAAGGTTGAATCTCATTAAGGACATAGGTCAATGTTTTGCTGAAAATTGATCCAGCGTACTTCTCGGTGTGTGAATTAACACCAAGTTTATGACCGCTTGTCATAAAACACAGAGAAGTCTCCCGTCGATCAACAGTAGGCAACAACCTAGACACATAGTATCATGGCAGAAAAAACTGTAAAAATAGAAACAGACTCGGAGTATATGAGGCGAATTTATCCAAAGTCTTGCAAATTCCTACGAAAATGGAAAGTAAAATATAATTTTGATGGAACTCTTGATGAAATTAAATTAAGCCAGCTCATGATGAACTTATCAGTTCATGACCAATTTAAAGGAAAAAATAAATATACACCTCGTAAACAAATAACGACAATTCGACTATGGATAAGTAAAAAGCGTAAAAATGTTAAAACAAAAAAGACAGAAACATTCGCAGTGTCTCGTCCGAAGGGCGATGATAGCACAGTGGTGCAAAAGCGCCCTCTGCAGGCAGAACAGGCAAAGGCGGGCGGTGAGGATCAAGACGAAAATGAGAAATTGGCTGAAAAAGAAAAGGAGGAGTTTAAGACCCTGGGGCTTTATCCAAAACTTCCAGAATTAGAAGTACGAAAAACACAAGCCAACCAAAACCCGGTTTGGGCTTCTCCCACTGCCCCAGAGGCCCAGCAGAGCCCTCCACCCGCATATGATAAAAAAAAACTCCACCCCCCCGGCAACTCCCATCTCCTATATCAAAAGGTGACAGAAAGACAGAGGCGCGACGCCTAGTCAACTATGCCACAGAACAGATATGGGATCAAATTAATTATCCCACGAAAGAAGAAGAAAGAAGGGTAGTGAAAAAGAAAGAGACAGAGAGAGGAAAAGAGAGGAAAAAGTAAAAGACAGAAAGAAATCGAAAGTGAGAAAGCAAGAATAGAGAGAGCGATAGAGAGGGAAAGGGGAGAGAGAAGAAATCGAAAGTGAGAGAGAAGAGAGGGAGAGACAGACAGAGGGGAGATAGTGACAGTGAGAGAAGAGGAAGAGGAAGAAAGACAGAAGCACAAATTCCGTAAAGCATGACTAAATAAGAAATGCAAATATAAGTGTCAGGAAAATAAAGAATATTGACACATAGGCTTTGCCAGATGTGTCAACAGGGGGAAATATGGTTAATACAATAGGTTTTAATACATACTAAAATTTTTTTTTTTTAAATAATGTCTAATCTGCATTAAAAATAATGCACAAAGACAACAGAGACCTAGAGGAGCTTTCCTACTCCAGAGCATCCTTTTCACACGCTACACATGGATTTCATTCAATCAACAAAATCCAAAAGTGTAGAGTATTATTTAGTGATAATTGATGCATTCTACAAGAGGGTGGAAATATTCCCAACAGCTAAACTGGATCTACAATTGAAGATAAAAGAAGAACCAGACTCTGATCAAGATCTTATTGACTATATGAGAAAAACCCTGTTAACAAGAGATGTTGTAAACAACAATAAACTGCCAGAAAGAACTATTTCTCCACAGGGCAACACGGCAAAACCAGGAGACCACGTGTTCATAAAGACTCTAAAGCGGAAGAACAGGACCCGTCCAAGGTGGGACCCATCAAGTCGTCCTGGCTACATCTAGTGCAGTAAAGGTCAAGGGCAGACCAACCTGGATTCATCAGTCGCACTGTAAGTTGAGGAACCAGTTGGACCTGACAGATCCTGACCCAGTCTCAGAGAACTCTCAAACGCAGGACAACACTGACTCAGGGCTACAAGTCAACAAGACTACAAGAGGGAACAGTAGGTAAACAACTGTTCACTCCAACGGTGTTCTTACGAGGAAGTTTACCCTCGGGCACTGAAAAAGATGACAGCTCCATCCATCCCAAGGGAAAAACAACTGTCTGAGAGAAGAAGAAGTCAGACAACCACATGACACCCAGTTAAGACGGTTAAATAAGGTGTTATTTGTAATGATTTTATTCATGGTGTACATAGCAATATTGTTTGTGATACATATCATACATGCGCACCCTGACTTGGTAGTGAGTGCACAATTCACACAACACAAATGTAACCACTTCACTATGAGACTGTGACACACACCTACAACCGCACTGACAAAAGAGGACAAGACAGAACTGACCCTGACGAAGACAACCAGGACTTTGAACACAAATAGGCAAATGTAAATACAAGTTAAAATGACCAAGAGCCGACATTACCCTCAGTGTACGATTTTACACATTTGTGTGATGGCATGTGCTAAAGTATTTAAAAAATGAAGGGCTCATGTTCTGATCTTATATGATGTAATTTTTATAAACAGGGGGAAAATGTTAGAATAAAATGCTTATAATGATGAAGTTATTTAAAAATGTACATCAAGCTAATGCAGTCTCAAGGAATGGTACAAGGCAGGCTCAGAGGATGAAAGAGCCTGTGTTAACGCTATCTCTGCTAAAACCAGATGTGTGACCTTTTTGAACTCTACTTGAAGTTCCCAGACCTTATTTCTGTACTTATCTGATGAAATGTAAACCAAGCCATGATATATACTTTGACCATGCTGTCTTTGTAAACCTAACACTGACATGATGTATTGTTAAAAAGTCAATAAAAACCGTGCTAGAAGGGGAGGAGCTTTGGGAGTCTGGCGTGGACGGGCTCAGAGAAGCGCGCGTCTCAGCTCCCCCTTGTGCACGTACGACGTAAAAGAGAACTGGCTCAGGTGATTTAATCCTCAATTGTGGTAGGAGACTGGCATTTAAATTGTCAAATACTTTCACTGGATGTGATTGTATAAATTTATGACAGGGTGGTACACTTTTCCACAATATTTAATGTTCTACATAAGAATGAGTAACTTTGGCAGAAACACAAATTTGAACAATACAAAGAGTAAGTCTGCTCATGAATAATCTCTCCCAGTCTCCCTGTACTTCTGCTCCACACATCAGAACATTAGAACAGTTCAAACACTATAATCATATATGATGACTTTGTTCTCTTTGATAACATGGAGCAAAAATTGCTTTTGGTCTTCATTTCTCACAGATAGACACAGACACTCACAAGAACAGTCTGGAGTTCTTATAGTTTTGCCTCAGGTGCACTGTGGAGTGGCTAAAGGCCGATACACGCCACAGGATTTTTCGGTCTTAAATGATTTTTAAACATGTGACAAAACATGCAGCAGGATCTGTTTGCAGACGAGAGGATATAAAGCTGTGAGTGCGATGGCGTCAGCTGTTTCCTGTCTACAGTAAAACCACTCGCTCTGAGACTCTGAAGTGTTCAAAGATCAGAGCTCTGCACTTCCAGTTTAGACACAAGTCAAAACTGTATTATTATTATTTGTGAAATGTGGAGCAATACTTCAGATGCATGATTTTTAAAAGCATTAAAGATTACTGCGAAAGTCCACAGAAAGTAGAGTCAGTATCGCTAATCTGCAGCTTCACTGCACGCTGTGTGAGCAAAAAAACACACGAGGAAACACTGTCTTTACTTTACAAATAACACCACAAACTAGATTAATAGTGCACTTCTGTGGACTGGATGTCATTATTTGCAGAGGAGAATTTCTAAGTATAATGTGGGTGAGATGCTGCACTTTAAATGTACCACTTTAAATTAGGTGAGTAATAAAGTCTTTATTTACACCTAAATTTCACCGGCTTTACGGCGCTAATCCAGCATGTAAGTGGTTGCTACGTCATCAGAACACGACTACCACAACGTCCTAAAATGGATTACGTCAGGATCGGGGCCATGTGAGACGTGGAAAACGTGGAGTGGATTTTAGTTTACTACGTCCTCTCCTACGACTTAAGCCCCTCTCCAACATAAAAATAGAACTCTTTAATGCTCAGTCATTAACAAATAAAGCCAGTCTTATACAGGACCATATCCTTGATAGTAAAATAGATCTTATGTGCCTCACAGAAACTTGGCATAAACATGAGTCATTTCTAGCTCTAAATGAAGCATGTCCCCCAGGATACACATACCTTGAAAAAGCTAGGACTATAGGCCGCGGTGGAGGCCTGGCAGTCTTATACCGCAAAGATCTGCACCTGTCACCACTCCCACTCCCAGGTTTGTCTACATTTGAATGTCTCCTATTCAAATATAGATCAAAATCAACAACTACAACAATAATCCTCATTTATCGCCCACCAAAATCAAACCCTGACTTTATCACTGAACTACAAGACCTGTTGACATCGCTCTGTGCCACATCCTCCAGTACACTAATACTTGGAGACTTCAACTTGCATGTGGACTCCTCCACTAATCACTCTGCTGCTGAGTTCCTGGAACTCCTTGACTGTTTACACCTGATGCAACACATTGAAGTACCTACACACACTAAAGGGCATACTCTTGATCTGGTCATGACTGACACTGCTCCCATTAATAACATAAAAGTGTATGACTTAGGTGTGTCTGACCATAAGGCCATTTCTTTTGATTTGTCATTAGCATGCCCACATCACAAACCAAAATGCCAAATGCAGTTTAGAAACTTAAAAAAGATAGATCCTGTCTCCTTGAACCACGACATACAGTCACTCTCGGATTCATTACTGCTGACTACACAATCCGCATCGGTTAGTGAATCAGTTGATTATTATAATTCTGGTTTACACAAGATCCTCGAGGTTCATGCACCTTTAAAAACAAGAACAGTCTCCTTTTCTAAATCAGCTCCCTGGTACACAGATGAGCTGAGGAGGATGAAAACGGCAGGTCGCACACTGGAGCGGAAATACGTTGTTAGTGGCTTGGTAGTGCACAAACAGGCGTACCGCGACCATCAAAAATCCTACTCTAAATCTCTTTCACTAGCCAGATCTATATTCTATTCGCATAAAATCACCAATACTACTGGTAATTCCAAACAATTATTTTCTACAATAAACTTCCTACTCAAACCCCCCACCTACATTCACAGTGACACCACCAGTGATGCTCAGTGCAACAAACACATGGACTTTTTCACAAACAAGGTAGCTTCCATACGGTCATCGCTTCCTGCTGCAGTACGTCCTCTGTCTGTAAACATGTCCTTGAAGCCAGAGAATATCTTCTCTGAGTTTACAATGACCACACACAATGAGGTTGAGAACATTTTAAAAGGCATGAGAAGCTCTTCATGCCCGCTGGACCCTCTCCCAACACCACTGATAAAATCTAGCACTGCAGTTATCAAACCACTTATTACTGCAGTCATAAACAAATCATTGCAAACTGGTGAAGTGCCCCCTGCCCTCAAGACTGCTGTCATCCACCCCCGTCTGAAAAAGCCCTCATTAGATCCTGAAAACCTGGCAAACTATCGGCCCATCTCCAACTTACCTTTTATCCAAGGTCCTAGAAAAAGTTGTGGCAGCACAACTTAATAACCACCTTCTCACTCATAGCCTGTATGAAAAATTTCAGTCGGGCTTCAGATCAGCCCACAGTACAGAGACAGCCCTGGTCCGGGTCATAAATGACTTACTCGTGACCGCGGATCGGGGCTCACCATCTCTCCTCATCCTTCTGGACTTGTCAGCTGCTTTTGACACGGTTGATCATAACACTCTGCTCCACCGACTCCAGACTGTGGTTGGTCTCTCTGACACCACACTCCGCTGGTTCCAATCCTATCTTGCGGGTAGAACAGAGTATGTGGCTTTAGGGCAGGCCAAATCACTCCCCCACACTGTCACCTGCGGAGTGCCACAAGGGGCGGTCCTAGGTCCGCCCCTTTTTACAATTTACATGCTCCCGCTGGGTCAGATCATCCGCAAACATGGACTTTCATTCCACTGTTATGCTGATGACACTCAGCTTTATATGAAAATGGACCCCACCTCCTCCTCAGCCCTACCATCTGTCCTCCACACTTGCCTTGAGGAGATAAAGGCATGGATGGCAGATAACCACCTCCAACTAAACAGCAATAAAACTGAAGCTATGGTATTTGGAACTCCACATCAAACCCAGTCATTCTCTAATTTAAGTATTCTTCTCTCTGGTCACAACATCCCCTTTTCTTCATCTGTCACAAACCTTGGAGTCAAACTCGACCCACATTTTTCATTTGACAGTCACATACACCACCTTTCCAAAGTGTCTTTCTTCCATCTTAAAAACATTTCTAAACTCCGTCCCTTCCTTTCCCAATCTGATTCTGAAAAACTGATCCATGCCTTTGTCTCCTCGCGACTTGACTATTGCAACGCCCTCCTCATTGGGATCTCTGGCAGGAGCCTACAGAAGCTACAGCACATCCAGAACTGTGCTGCCAGGATCCTGACGAGGAGGCGTAAATACGACCACATCACCCCTGTTCTCCGCTCACTTCACTGGCTGCCCATTCAACATCGGATTCATTACAAACTCTGCCTCCTCACCTATCAGTGCATACACGGAACTGCCCCAGCCTACCTCTCAGAGCTTCTCACGCCATACACCACCTCACGACACCTTCGCTCATCCTCCACCTACTGTCTCCATCAGCCAAGGACCAAACTCTCCACTATGGGAGATAGAGCTTTTCAGGCTGCAGCCCCATGCCTGTGGAATGCCCTCCCAGAGTCCCTGAGGATGCCTCAGAGTCTGGAGGCTTTTAAGAAAGGACTTAAGACATTTCTTTTTAAAAAGGCCTACTAGGTTTTTGCCTTGTTTACCTTGTGCTAGGATGTTTTAAATGTACTTTGTAAGTGTTTTTTTTAATCATCTTTTTATGCTTTCACTGTAGCACTTTGAGATTTCATTGAAATGTAAAGTGCATTACAAATAAAATTTATTATTATTATTAGGCCCGAGCCCCTACAGGGCGTAGGGCCTATTGCTTCCGCAACGATGATGCCTGGGCGAAGCCCAGGCATCATCGTTGCTAACTGTCTTACGAAGTTCAGCGCGAAGCGCTGAACTTCGTCACTCCCTCGCTCTCACCGTGAACAGCAGTATCCTAGCAACCCATGCCGAAGGCATGGGACATGCATATTTGTTCTTGCTAACAAGTCATCGTCAACATTGAGTGAATGGGCGAAGCCCATTCACTCAATGTTGACAAAAGTAGCGCGAAGCGCTCCTCTCCCTAAAACACACTCCTGACATCAAGCTGTATCCAAGCCCCCATGCCGAAGGCATGGGCCATATTTACAGCTGCTAAAATGAATGGAAATCAATGGGGGTCAATGAGAGAGTCCGACGAGATGGTGAATGACGGGCGCGTGGCGCTCATTCACCAATGACCCCACGGCCACGTGGGGAAGCTCGAAAGCTTTCAAAAAATGTATAATATGTCTTTCCTATGTAAAAGGATATATTGTTTTTGCTAAAATTATTATTATTTTTATTTGTTTATTTTTATTCTTTTTTCTTCTGCTCTTTGAGCTCTAATTTGACCCCCTGAACACGCTCAAAAACTCACCAAATTTTGCCCAAAATTCAGAAGTGGCGAAAAATTTGATAAAATATATATTGCATGTATGGGTATAAAAAAGTGGCGCGACAGCGCCACCTGCAAAAGTCAAAATACATTGCGCCTATGGGAGACGTCCCGACGTAAAGTTTGTCGTACAGTCACGAAATTCGGTACAAACATTCCTCATGTCAAGACAGAAAAAATATATTATTATGGCCACGCCCCCTGACAAACCAGAAGGCGGCCATCTTGGATTGAAATAAAAAAGTTCCAGAGTCAGCATTTTCGCTCACGTCGCATTTGAACGAACTCCTCTGAAGGCGCTTCACCCACAGGGGTCAAAATCGG
Organism: Odontamblyopus lacepedii; assembly: GCA_034769755.1. Classification (NCBI taxonomy): domain Eukaryota; kingdom Metazoa; phylum Chordata; class Actinopteri; order Gobiiformes; family Gobiidae; genus Odontamblyopus; species Odontamblyopus lacepedii. Next base: position 35,507,198 of record CM068364.1, read on the forward strand.
CGTACATCAACTAGAGAAGTCGGGCATCAAACGATAGCTGAATTTTTAAAATAACTGTCACGGTTTACGTGCAACAAACCTGCAAAATTTGTTCAGATTTTTGGCAATTTTCTAACGTCAAAATTTGCTCCCGTTCGGCCATAAAAAGTCCGATTTGGCTCAAATTTTAATCACTTGTAAAACTTTTGTGCCAAAGCCGACTAATTGTGACACGAGCAAAAATGGTGTGATAGCGCCCCCTGCAGGACACAATAAACTTTTGCATGGATGGTCAAAATTTTAGTTTTTCTAAAATGTACCAAATTTTGTACAAAATTACTTTGGGCCATCTCAATCAAAAAAGCCAATGTAAACCATATGGTATTTTTAACCGTGTTGCCATGGTGATGCGCGAAGTCTCAATGTTATCCTAATGGGAAATATCAGATAAATTCCCATTCATGAAAAATATTTTACTTTCACAGAATATTCTCAAATTTGGTACAATGACTCTTCATGTCATCCCGATCAAAAAAGTCAATGACAACCATATGGTATATTTCATTGGGTTGCCATGGCGATGCGCCAAAGCCTCCATGTTATCCTTATGGGAAAATTTCAACAATTTCTTACTTTTCAAAGTGATATAACGGCTTAATAGTTTCATTCAAGAACGTGAAATTTAGCACAGTGATTCTTCAGGTCAGTCCGAACAAAAAAGTCCGAGGGGCCAAAGTTGTATTTTGCACGGTGTTGCCATGGCGATGTCCCAAAGTGCCCATGTTTGTCTATGTTGGCACATCAGCATTTCAAGTGTCTGTGGACTTTGTGTTTAGTGACAAATTCAACCCAAAGCCACAAACACACAGAGACAAGAGGCTCATCAGCGCCACCCGGGGGAGCGTCAGCGCCACCCGGGGGAGCGTCGGGTCGGCCGAGTGCGATGCGCGGCCTGCGAGGGCCGTTCGATGCCGCTTGCGGCTTTAATTATTATTATTTTCGCTATATCCCGAGTTTGTCTGTTGCGTCTTCATCACTCTGCCCCTGACATTTTTGTTTTATTGGCTGCTGTCATAGTGTTGTTGATGTTTGGTGGTTACGATCTGATACTGACACCGCACACACAAGGAGCGCAGCGGCTTCAAAATCTCACATGGAGACACAAAAAGTCGGGTCACACCTCCACAAACTCGGGAAGAAGAAATCACAGCCCAAATTGGGGAAATTCTCCTGTAGTGTGTGGCGGCCTTAAGACAACTATGGCCATTGCCATGCACTAGCCTAGCACCAGGAACCTCTCCAAATACAAGGACTGGATGGAAGATTTAAAAAAGTGTCTCCACACATCTCCAACACTCTGACTCACCAGGAAATGAGGCCCTATGTCCAAAATTCTGAACTGTCTCAAAATTGTGAAAAAGTGTGCCACCCCTAAATGTGCAGTAATCGACTCTATTTTTGGTCCAGATTCTTAGAATATCAATTGGAACAAGGCAAAAAGCAATCTGCAAAATTTGGTGAAAGTTAATTTTATGAACCACCCTAATGCACGGGTTAAACCTAACTATATTTAGAAACACGCCTATTTTGTCACTGGGCATACTGTTTAATTGACTGTTTTTCCATTCATGTGTCGCTGCACTCTCTTCAGACAGGCAAAAAACCCCCAAAGAGCTGGTTTCTGTGCCATAACCCAAATACACAAAGACATCTCCTTTCATACTTTTATAGGGGAACTAAACACCAATACTAAAAGTGATTTTTTTTTTATTGTGCTACTAAACTGTGTATGTGGTGTTTTAATAGCATTATCTACTGTCCCTAGTCTTTTTTGTGCAAACTTGGTAAATTTGTGGCTCTATGATTAAAAAAAAAGTCTTTGTCTAAGTTTGTGCTGTCTTCAGCTGGAAGCAGAGGTCCGGTCTCTGAGGTCCATCGTTGAAGAACAAGCAGCGCACATAGCCAAACAAGATCAGCTGATCGAAGAACAGCACCGGCGGATCCAATCGCAAGACGAGCGAATCAAGAAGTTGGAAAATGCATCTCCTGCGGCTGACAACTCTCATGTTCACAAACTTAAGGTATCCGGACTCACGGGAAAGACAAATGAAGAAGCGAAAGCACAATTCATAACTCTCGTGAGAGGTAAATGTGAGCTTAATATCCATGAATATGATGTTGATGTGAGACTTCTTAAACCAAAAATGGCCGCGCGTGCGCGCGACTCGAGTGACGTCACAGACACGGGTCAGCCAGAAGGTCAGGGTGCGTTCAATACGGGCAATAGACCCGAGGCGCGCAATCGTTCTCCCGCGGCAATAGTCACATTCAACGCAGTCTGGGCTAAGCGCTCAGTGTACGCAAAGCGAACGAAAGTTGGTAGAGGGATATATTTCAATGAGTTGCTATCAAAGGATCAATCTAAGTTGTTTTATATGTGCCGACAAGCCAAGAAACAAGGACAAATAAAGAATACTTGGACACTAAACAACAAGATATTCATCCTCAGCAACTCGGGGGTAAAACAGGAAATTTCCGAGGAGCATCAGCTGCAGGCAAGCCTAGGTGTCCGAACAGACACCGCACCACAAAATAATAATTAATATGGATCATACAAAAGATATCTTACCAAAATTAACTCCAATAACCTCACCAATCGATGACAACTATCTCTGTGATTCTCCTCGTCCAGATAATCTGAACTTCAGAAACCTTAGAGAACCTTGGCTCCAAGACAACACCCACAAGAATGAACCATACAGCTCGAACCAACAAGACAACACCAAAGAACCTTTGCTTACTTCAGTGAAAAGCGTGGACAATGATGAAATGAAATCTAGCTCTCCGTCATGTAGTGTTATATACAATGTGGTAGGAATGTCTCCTGATATTAATGATGGATTTAGATAACTTATTTCTACAAAACTCGGGCGGACTTGCTGAATACTCTTCATGCCATATCCTTAACTCTAATATAAGCAGTAACGATGAGGAAGACAACCAGCCAGTGTTCATACACCATTCTCCTTACCATGATAACAAATATGAGGCTCTCAAGCAAAATAAAGACAAATTCAATATTCTTAGTACAAATATTGAGTCTATCAATGCAAAATTTGGAGAATTGGAAGCTTTTGTGTACACATTAAAAGAACAAGGCCTCGAATATAGTGTCTTGTGCCTACAGGAATGCTGGCTGCCTAATGATCCTGACAGTTCACTGCTTCAATTAGAGGGATATGAATGCATCATCCAGGGCCAAACATGCGGGCGAAAAGGAGGTCTGGTTACATATATAAATGAGAAATTTAGCCATAAAAAATTTAAAATTTGTGCCAGTACAAATAACACAAACACTTGGGAATCCCAATTTATACAAATCTCAGGTTCAAACATGAAAAATCAAATAATAATTGGTAACATATACAGACCTCCGCGGAATGACCCCGACAGCATTGGGAGATTTCAAAATGAAATTACAGAAGCTTTGCAAAAATTAGATTCTAATTATAGTCGCAGGGAAATTGCCCTTGTTGGGGACTACAATATAAATCTACTCAAGTATAAAAGCAATGAATCAACGAATGAGTTCTTCGAGACCGTGCTGTCCCATAGTTATCACCCTGTTAGAATAATTATGTATATTATCCCATATTTGTCTTAATCATGTGTTAGATATTTGTGTATTTGCAATAATCTCTTTTGTGCTTGAAAACTGTGTGCAGTACTTTTCCACTGACTGCTGTGCAGCTGATGCCTGGCTGGAGCCAGGCTTATCAGACTATGACATGGGAGCTGTCTGAGTTTGGCAAAACATGAACTGAACCCAAACATGAACTCAAACCACAGCGTATTCTCCGCACTCAGCCTACTGTCCGACCTTGATCAATAATGCATAATTATATTTTATTTTATTTATCATATCTTGGTATCGCTGCTGTTTCCCCCCCCCCTTCCTGTAGAGCAGCGATACACATTGTAACCAGGGCCATCCTAATGTAAATAAAAGTGAGGAGACGGGGGCATGCTCCAGAGCGGGTTGGAGAGTGTATCTGGGCACGTCTCAATCCGTTCTCCTCACGAGTAAAACCAAATAATCTCTCTTGTCTTTCTTCTCTGAATGTTTTAGATGGTGTTTAACCTGTTTGAACCTAACATTAACTTGGTCCTTCGAGCCGGATTCTAAGACACCTGGAGACTCCATCGGGCGTTAAGAATCCAGAAAGACTGTGGCCACGGCAGAATAGTCCCTTTCTCGGGCTGGTTATCTCCTCGTCAGTTGGAGTCCGACGGTTGACGGAATGCCGAGGGAGAGAGGCAACAGACAGTGAGTAATCTTGACTTTAAAAGAAGCGAATGACTGAGGGTCGTTGCGCGTAAACAAACCCTATAAATCCTAGGCACTGATAGGTAAATTCCTCGAGTTAAATTCCGTAAGGAAGGACGGCGGAGTCCTCTTCGTGTTAAATTCCGCGGGACGGCGGAGTCCCCTCGAGTTAAATTCCGGAAAATAAAGGACGGCGGAGTCCTCTTCGTGTTAAATTCCGTATCAGTAAATAGGAGTGTGAATGAGTGTGTGTGAGTGGAAATTAATAACCACTAGGTTATTTATTTCATACCAAAAGATTGGGATTGTAAATAGTGAGTTTTTGTGGATGTAAAGACAAGATTTCTCCACCTTAACGGGTAGAAGTGAGAAATACCACAAAAATAGATTAATCACTATCCCAATCAGTCCTTGAAATCAGTCTTAGAGACCTCCCTACGAGTGACAGACTGATCCAAATTGTGACAAAATGGGAAACCTAATAACAACCAGTAAACCTGGAGATAGATTAAAATGTAAGGATTATAAAATAATGGAGGCAAAAAATGCAGGATATAATAGATACCTAGACTTATGGGTAGAAAAATATAATTTTAAAGGCAACCTGAGTGTAGTGACCTTGAAGGCATTACGTGACCAGATAAGGGAAAAGACAAAAAATAATGAGAAGAAAATGCGTAGGGAGGCCATAACAGAGTTAGGATGTTGGTTAGAAATGGCAAAGCTGAGAGAGGAGCGACACAAAAAAGGAAACAGGACAGAAGTAAATTGGAGGAAGTGTTTTTTCATAGAAAGGAAGGCGATGAGACAACAGTGGTAGTTAGGAGACGTCCAACACCACCGGAGCAGGCAGAAGCAAGTGTAGAAGTGCAAGCAATAGAGGAAGTAAAGTCAAGTAGTGAAATACATCCCTCCTGTAGAGGCAGAAGAGGTCAAAATAGAGGCAGAGGTAGAGAAGGATATCAATATAGACAAAACAGGGACTATAGACAAAACAGGGACTATAGACAAAACAGGGGCCAGTATCGAGACAGTCAGGAACCAGACGTATGTTGGTCATGTGGAAAATCAGGACATTTTGCAAGAGACTGCAGGTCAAGGCCACAAAGCAGACAGGATGAAGGAGGCTATCAAGCATGACTAGACCAGGGTGACTCTGCCCATTTTGAAACTTTTGATGATTCAGAACGGCCAAAGGAAGAGGAAGTGCAGATTAATTATCATAACATTTTTATGAATAGGGGAGAATTGCCAGAAATTTAGTTTGACATATGGTGTGAAAGTTCTGTGTTGTATGATTTGACGAGAAGTATTTGAAGCAGCAGTCACAAAGTCACAATTTGTAGTTTTGTCTTGTCACAACTTGTAGTTTTGTCTTGTCACAATTTGTAGTTTGTTAAAAGTTGTTTTTGTGTGTACAAATTAGTGGAGTACCGTGAAACAGAGTGGAGTGAGTGCTCAGCGCGTTCCCGTGCCCCTCCCATCTCAAAGTTCCTCTTTCCTAAAGCCCGTGCATGTGAAAATCCCTGAGCCCCTCCCTCCCCTCATTCCTCTCTGTGCTGTGCTGTGCAGTTAGGCGTATTTATAGGTACTTTTTATGTCGACAAGGATAATCTTAAGCAGAATATAGCAATATAGCAATAACAATTCGCCTTGTCTAGTCCTATGTTTACTTATTTTATCATTTTTTTTAGGGAACTTGCTTTTATCGCAGTGATAGTAGCAGCCATTGTTCAGTCCATGTGCATGTATTCCCCATGCCTCAATGTGATATGCAAAGTGCTTCAGTGCGTTCTGTACTACATGTTGTCTGTGTCAGCGCTCATTTTATGTAGGAATAATTTTTATACACCAAGTAAAAGATGTTCAAAGCCACGTAGATTTGTTAAAAATACAGATCCCAAAGTAAAGTAGTGAACCTGAGGTTTATAATAGAACAATATTTCATCGTGGTTAGTGGGTGGAAGCTAAGGATGTAAACTTTGTTCTTAAAGTTGGTTCATTAATTGGAAAACTTGGTGAAAGGAGAGAGAGTAAGTACTTTTGTTGGTTGCTGGTTTGATTCTAGGACACAGTGTGTGTTTTTATACTGGGTTGTGACCTCTGTGAATACAGAAACCAGTGCAGAGACAGGATTGACGAGGAAATCATCATTCTGGACAGCTACGATGTCAGGACAGGCAAATTTGGACCCCTCTGATCAACAATCATGACGAATCTTTTTAACTAAGGCAGAGGAGGACTTCTCATCTGGCGCACCAGACGAGGTGTGGTCAACAAGCCCATCTGACGTAGGACTTATTAAAGGGACCCTACCAGTTATAATAAGACCAAAATCAGAATACAGACCATGTGTGAAGCAGTACCCATTGAAGCCTGATGCAGTTGAGGGTATAAGACCAGTCATAAATGATCTGATTAAGGCAGGTGTTATAATTGAGTGTGATGACTCACCATGTAACACACCAGTATTCCCAGTAAAGAAGCAGGCGCCCTCTATAGGCTGGCGTATGATACAGGACTTACAAGCAGTGAACAGTGTAGTGATTCACACACATTACTAAATTCATTAAGACCTGATGCTACGATATTCACAATAATTGATACTAATAATGCATTTTTCTCAATTCCAATTGACAAGGACAGCCAATTCTGGTTTGCATTTACTTTCGAGGGTAAGAGATATACCTTCACCAGACTACCTCAAGGTTATTGTGAAATCCTTCCAATGGGCAACAATATTGAGCCACGGTAAGTCTCATGTCTCAACAGGGGGGTGAGATAGAGAAACATTATACAACCTATGGGTTCAATTCTTACTCAAAAATGTTTTGTAGAGCATGTCTGATATGTGCAAAACACAACTCACAGGGAAATTTAAGACCCAAGCGAGGACAATTTCCACAACCCCAATATCCATTTCAAATTATTCATATGGACTTCATAGAGTTAAATCAAAGTGAAGGCAAGAAATATTGTTTAGTAATAATAGACGCATTTTCTAAAAGGGTAGAACTATTTCCAACCAAAACACCAGACGCTCTGACGGTGGCTAAGGCGCTGTGTAAAGATATAATACCAAGATTTGGCATACCTGAGAGAATTTGTCGTGATAATGGTACACATTTTGTAAACAGTCTAATTTCACACATTAGGAAATTATTCCATATTGATTTAAAAAATCATTGTGCCTACCACCCTCAAAGTGCTGGGTTAGTAGAAAGGATGATTGCACAGATTGTGACAGCCGTTGCTGGTCTTACTTCATACCCCTTTGACACTGTCCGAAGACGTCTTCTCCACTACTGATTCCACATGGGCTAAAGATTCATATGGGTGGAACCCTATGGCAAGAAATTGGTCTCAAATTCTAATTATGGGAAAGCAAAAGATAAATGGGGATCCAACTTTAGTATTGCACTTTAATACAACGACTTTACCATTACCATCACGGGGAATAAATTATGCACATTATGATGAACACCCTGTTTTAGTTTTGCCCTATGTGTACACAAGAGTGGAGAAGACCCATGTACTGTTTTGTCCATATGCCCTAATATTACCGAAGGTAACTCTAATACATCTAAAACAGACACCCCAATTGACAACCTGACCCTAGGACCGAAAACAAGGACAAAAATGAAAATCAAAATTGTTAATGGCCACTACCTACAGATGAATGGTTCCAAATCACTACTGGCATTTCAGGACAAAACAACAACTGGTTGCTGGTTCTGATTGTGTTGTATGCTTAGGGCCCAGACCAATACTTCGTGTGGTACCAGCGACTATGTCACCAGACTGTGTAGTTGACTTTATGCAAAAGACTGTTCCACAAGCCAACTGTGCATTCTGGGACTCAGTTTATCCACTCACACCCCTAGAAAAGAGAAAACCATTGTTTAACAAAAATGTTCTTATGGCGAATTATACATGTATTAATATGACAGGCACAGGGGAGATATTAGGTAACCTATCCTTAGAATGGTGTTATACTATGTTACATGTAGGAGACAAATTTATCCCCTCTCGGCCCAGGACTTATTACGAGCAACAAGTAGTCTATTACCACAAGAATGGCATAGAGACAAAAGAGCTTCTAAGTGGCTAGGAGATGATGATCCCACTTATATTGACGCAATAGGAGTGCCCAGAGGAGTTCCCAATGAATACAAATTGTCAGATCAGATTGCAACAGGTTTTGAAAACATACCTATAATTGCAGCAATTTTTCCAATCACACCTAACAAAAATGTAGACCGAATAAACAACGTCCACTACAACGTACAGAAATTGGGCAACTGGACACAGGCAGGCTTTGAGGCAGTGCACGAGCAGCTAGCAGCCACATCGCTGATGTCATTCCAGAATCCCGAATAATACTGCATCCGATGGCAGCTTGACCAGAGCAATAGAGGGTCTTCGTACCCTCAACAAGCGCATGAAGGAGCAGTCTGGCGTCGACCAATCAATGTGGGATGACTGGCTGGGGGTGTTTGGCAGATATAAAGCACTCGTGAGCTCAATACTGATCTCAGTAGCCGTGTTCGCCGCAATATTGACCTTGTGTGGATGCTGTTGTATTCCCTGTATCCGTAGTCTAGTCAACCGTTTAATCACCACAGCAATAACCCCTGGTCCAGAGGACAGGGCAGTTCAAATCCATCTTTTGGCTGATGGTGACTCTGACGTTGAGGACTCCACTGAGGCTTTTGCCATATTGTTCAGAGACGAAAAAGACACACCTATGTAAATAACATAAACCTCCGAGTGTAAGCTTATTTTGTTTATCTATGAGTTTGTAGCTGAAAATCGAAAGAAGTGGTTATAAATGATTTTATCCAGCAAATATGTGATAAACAGGAGGGAAATGTTAGAATAATTATGTATATTATCCCATATTTGTCTTAATCATGTGTTAGATATTTGTGTATTTGCAATAATCTCTTTTGTGCTGGAAAACTGTGTGCAGTACATTTCCACTGACTGCTGTGCAGCTGATGCCTGGCTGGAGCCAGGCTTATCAGACTATGAGACGAGAGCTGTTTGAGTTTGGCAAAACATGAACTGAACCCAAACATGAACTCAAACCACAGCGTATTCTCCGCACTCAGCCTACTGTCCGACCTTGATCAATAATGCATAATTATATTTTATTTTATTTATCATATCTTGGTATCGCTGCTGTTTTTCCCCCCCTTCCTGTAGAGCAGCGATACACATTGTAACCAGGGCCATCCTAATGTAAATAAAAGTGAGGAGACGGGGGCATGCTCCAGAGCGGGTTGGAGAGTGTATCTGGGCACGTCTCAATCCGTTCTCCTCACGAGTAAAACCAAATAATCTCTCTTGTCTTTCTTCTCTGAATGTTTTAGATGGTGTTTAACCTGTTTGAACCTAAGACACCCAAAGATCACCCTACCCACAAGATTAGACATGAGGCATAACTCAGCTACGTTGATTGACAATATTTTTCTGAGGCTGGGTGACACGTCTCTAAATGCTACATCTGGAATACTTATTCCTAGATTGTCAGACCACCAACCATATTTTATATGTCTTGACCTAAAAATGCAAAATAAGAAACCACCTAAATTTGTCAGAGTAATGAAGAACTCGCCCGATGATGTCGCTGCATTTCATACGGAACTAGAGAATCTTCGTCTTCATGAAAAACTTGATACATCTCCTAATGCTGACCCTAACGAAAACTACAATATTCTAATGGAACTTATCACTGAAGCCAGAGAAAAATACTTGCCCAGTAAGCTGGTGCGTTTCAACAAATATAAACACAAAAATAACACCTGGATTACCTTTGGTATAATAACATCAATCGAAACAAGGGACAATTTATATGCAGTCCTTAAAGCAACTCCACCAGAGTCACAGGAGCATTCAATAGTTAAAAGAAACTTGACAACATTTAATGGGATCCTTAAAGAATCCATCAGAGAAGCCAAACGCACATACTATGTTAACTGCTTTGACAATGTAAAGGGTGATATCAAAAAGACGTGGTCTAAGATTAATGAAGTCTTAAATAGAAACAAGAATAAATCAGAGCATCCTGACTACTTTATTGATAATGACCAAATGATCACAGAAAAAGTAGATATAGCGAATATGTTCAACAATTGTTTCACAAATGTTGGACCAGATCTTGCCAGCAAAATTGGAGAAACCCAATCAAGTCACGAGGATTACTTACAGAGTAGAATAAAATCAAGGATGCAATTTAAGGCAGTATGTGAAGCAGAAGTCTCGAAATTGATAGAGGAACTGCAACCAAAAACTAGCTCTGGTCATGATAATATGTCAGCCAAACTAATGAAAGTTACCAGGCCAGCGATAACACAGGCACTAACAGTAATAATCAATCAATCACTAAGGACAGGAAAATTCCCAGACAAACTAAAAATAGCAAGGGTTGTTCCAATATATAAAAAAGAAAGTCAAAGGCTTTTTACTAATTACAGACCAATTTCTCTACTGCCAGCTTTTTCAAAAATATTTGAAAAAGTCATAGCAAAGCAAATCAAGGATTAGTTTGAACATAACAAATTATTCTACAAAGGGCAATACGGTTTTAGATCCAACCACTCAACTGAGCTGGCAGCTCTAGATCTGGTTGAAAAAATAATAAAACAAATGGACAAAGGGGAAATCCCACTCTGTGTCTTTATTGACCTTTCTAAGGCTTTCGATACCTTGGATCATAACATATTGACCAACAAATTAAAATTCTATGGATTTCATGGGCCAGCTCTTGACCTAATAGCGAACTATCTGGCGAACCGACAGCAGTATGTTGATTATGAAGGCATAGAATCTGAACGTAGAAATATCACCACAGGTGTACCACAGGGCTCGGTGTTAGGACCTTTATTGTTTTTGATTTATATTAATGATATAATACATGCCAGTCAAGTCCTTGACTTTACGTTATTTGCGGATGATACATCTCTCTCTACAACGATACATACCCATGGAAACAGGGTAGGGCCCAACATCTGAACTGGAGAAAATTGTAGACTGGCTAAAAGCAAATAAATTATCACTCAATATAGATAAAACAAAATTTATGATATTTCACCAAAGGAACAAATCAGTGACTATTCCAGACATAACCATTGGTAATACTAGAATTGAGCATGTAGAGTCCTTCAACTTCTTGGGAGTAGTATTAGACACTCATTTAAATTGGAAGAAACATGTAAGCAAAGTAGAAACTAAGGTAGCCAGAATTAATGGAGTATTGAATAAACTCAAATACTTCCTTCCAGAGTCTATCAAAATGACACTCTATAATACACTTATCATGCCACACCTCAACTATGGGATACTACTGTGGGGATTCCAATGTAAGAAACTGGAAAAAATCCAGAAAAAGTCCATAAGAATTATAAAATGTAGCAAGTATAACAGTCATACTGAGCCCATCTTTAAAACACTATCTCTATTAAAGATCAAGGATATTTTCATACTGTCAGAATTGAAGTTCTACCATAAGTATATCAATAAAAAAACTTCCTGAAAACATATATAACATTAAACTTGAGTACAACAGCACTTACCATAACTACACTACACGAGGGAGAGACAAGACAGCACAGAACACAGTGCGTCACACATTTGCTCAAAATTCACTGTCTTATGATTTACCAAAGCTGATAAATTCTCTAGATCCATCAATCTATGATAAACTTTATACTCACAGCCGAACCGGATTCAAAAATTATACAAAAGCTTCAATGCAGCAAACTATAATTCTGGGTGCAATATCCCCAACTGCTATATATGCCAAAACTCTAATGAATAATTCTCACTGACCCCAAAACAAAACCCCCAAATCTTTTATATAATAATAGTTTAATTATCAAATCACTGTATAAAATAGATCTTCTAAAGTATATGACAATTTTTCTAGCTTATATGATATAAACCATTCACATTTATCTCATAATTCTTGTTTATCACATAATTCTGCTTCTAACAGTTAACCACATTTCTAGGGGTGGGGAGGCGGGGATGCAGCGGCGTTTATGCCTTAATCCTTGTCTCCCTGACCATCACCATTATGTTTAGGAAATATTGTATAGATAGTACAAAATAGCCATATGTATAATGTCATTATGTGTTTGTTTTATGTTTTTTTTATTTGTATGTTACCGTCTTGATATGTATGATGTATTGATGGTCGAACAATAAAGTATTGTCTATTGTAGTACCTCGTTTAAACCCTTCAAGACCGACAGTATCATAGAGGAATATGTTTTATATAACTGTGCATAACTTTCCAACTGTAAAAGATAGAAGCTTAATTAGACATAGAGCTTTCTGAACATATCTCCGGCATTATCCTACGTCACACGTGATGATGTGATGACGTGTGAAAAACGAGTGTCCAATAGGAACTTTGTTTTCTGCCAAACCCACACACTCCGTCCATTTTGATCAGCCCAAACTTTGCCAAAGACTGAAGTGAGTCAAGATGGTCGACTCCTCTGAGCATCTGTTTTTGTACCGATTGGACAATTCACTCTAAGTGCATTTTTTTCTCAAATAAATGGCAAATGACGCATCTTGGTCTACGCAATGGGGCACCCCTTGCTATTTTTATTTGAAATGTTTATTTCAGTCCAAATGAACAAATCCAAATGTAATTTCCACCAGGGAAATGCAGAAGTGCTGTGGCTCTGGCCCTGGACCTGACAGGAGCTGTTTCCAGGACTGGACCAGGAAAGTCATGGAGCCACTGCACTTTTTTTGTTTTGAGGCAATGAGATTTTTCATTTACTTACACTTTATATTTTGCACTTTTGTAGCTACGGCCCTAAATTAAGCATTTTTAAACTCTAAAAAGTTACATGTGTACTGTGTGTTTTGTATGAAAGAGAATTTTATTTTCGTTTTTTTTTTCCATGCATATTTCTGATCCTATAGCTTTATCACAGACACATGACATAACTACAGAAGCGGATAGTGAAGTAGGTTGGAATGAAAAAAAAAAACGTATAACACTTCATTAGGGGGTAAAAGGTGCAGTTTTAAAGGTGGTGTAGACGCCATCTTCAGGGTTCCTGGTACTGGGGTCTAGTTCAGCGTAGTCGTCGTTGGGGCCGCTGTAGTTCATGTAAACATTGTCAACAGGGGGCGCCATTTCCCTGTTGAGCAAGAAGAAATGCTTGAATTAGACTGCCGTTACTCCTCAAGACCTGGAGTTGTGTTTTGTTTCATTCACACGTTTGAGTAACTCTTTATTATTAGTCTGTCCACTCTTCCAAAGCTCAAAATACTCTATTCCACCTTATGATGTCATAAAGTGGTAGTTTTCAAGTTAACGGCTCCTTTTACTTTTAAGATGGGTGTACACTGTGCTCAAAAATAAGCCACACTTTTCCACAGGGATTTTGCCAGAGAAAAGCACTGACTAGAAGTAGCATCACACATCATGACCACTTCCTCTGTTATGAAAAAAGTCTATTATTACATGACATCACAAGGTGGAAAAAAGTGTTTTCTGTTTGAGAGAAAAGCTCAGGTGTGAATGAAACAAAACACAACTCCAGGTCTGATTTTAAAGAGGAAACAACATTATAACCATAACCACAGCCATAAAAGGTAAAGGTACTTTTCTGGTGAGTGGTCTCTTCCTTGTTTTAGTTTCTATTTTGTTGTTTTGCCTGAAATGTTCCACTGTATGGCATTAAAGTGGGGCTATTGTACTTTTAACTGCTAACACAACATATTTGGATCCCCATGTTGCCTTTGATTGCTTTGAAAATGTTATATTAAACTATGAAAACAATGCATTTCAATGTTTAAGGAGGGTTTATATAGGGCCCTGGAGAGATCACTAAATTACTTAAACATGCATGGATGACACCTAAAACAGTTGCATGTTTTTGATGAGGAAACAAGGCTGTCACTCAATTCATTTCTTTTACATTCTCATCTGGTGGGAATGGGCTCATGGGGACAAGCAGCTGGTGGACCTCTCGCCAGAAAAGTGACACAGTGCAGCTTTAAATAACAATAGAAATGATAAAAGAACAGGGTTTAGCAGAGTTAGCATGGTCCTGTTCACAGTGGAGACTTACAGGTCTTTGGATGTGTAGGGAACACCTGAAACACAACAAGAAATGTACAGTTTTAGGTGGAGTTTGGAAACATTTCTGTGCAAAAATGTTTTTATGGTTGAAAATGAACTAAATCTTCGGCGTGGAAAATTTCAGCGCGATTACAGATATCGTATCTGGATCCTCGATATGCCGATATTTTATTCCATGAAGCTCCAGAGGGGCCTGTACATTTACACTCGCCACGTTTCCACGACAGCTTTAATTCTGAATGAAAATAATCAAATTCTGAATTAATATGAATTCCACTATAAAAAGAACCTGAAAACATTTAAGTACATGTGTGTAGTACTAGAGTTAAGTACTTGTCTGTAGTACTAGAGTTAAGTACATGTCTGTAGTACTAGAGTTAAGTACATGTCTGTAGTACTAGAGTTAAGTACATGTCTGTAGTACTAGAGTTAAGTACTTGTCTGTAGTACTAGAGTTAAGTACATGTCTGTAGTAGTAGAGTTAAGTACATGTCTGTAGTACTAGAGTTAAGTACTTGTCTGTAGTACTAGAGTTAAGTACATGTCTGTAGTACTAGAGTTAAGTACATGTCTGTAGTACTAGAGTTAAGTACATGTGTGTAGTACTAGAGTTAAGTACATGTCTGTAGTACTAGAGTTAAGTACATGTCTGTAGTAGTAGAGTTAAGTACATGTCTGTAGTACTAGAGTTAAGTACATGTCTGTAGTAGTAGAGTTAAGTACATGTGTGTAGTACTAGAGTTAAGTACATGTGTGTAGTACTAGAGTTAAGTACATGTCTGTAGTACTAGAGTTAAGTACATGTGTGTAGTACTAGAGTTAAGTACATGTCTGTAGTACTAGAGTTAAGTACATGTCTGTAGTACTAGAGTTAAGTACATGTCTGTAGTACTAGAGTTAAGTACATGTCTGTAGTACTAGAGTTAAGTACATGTCTGTAGTACTAGAGTTAAGTACATGTCTGTAGTACTAGAGTTAAGTACATGTCTGTAGTACTAGAGTTAAGAACATGTCTGTAGTAGTAGAGTTAAGTACATGTCTGTAGTACTAGAGTTAAGTACATGTCTGTAGTACTAGAGTTAAGTACATGTCTGTAGTACTAGAGTTAAGTACATGTGTGTAGTACTAGAGTTAAGTACATGTCTGTAGTACTAGAGTTAAGTACATGTCTGTAGTACTAGAGTTAAGTACATGTCTGTAGTACTAGAGTTAAGTACATGTGTGTAGTACTAGAGTTAAGTACATGTGTGTAGTACTAGAGTTAAGTACATGTGTGTAGTACTAGAGTTAAGTACATGTCTGTAGTACTAGAGTTAAGTACATGTCTGTAGTACTAGAGTTAAGTACATGTCTGTAGTACTAGAGTTAAGTACATGTGTGTAGTACTAGAGTTAAGTACATGTCTGTAGTACTAGAGTTAAGTACATGTCTGTAGTACTAGAGTTAAGTACATGTCTGTAGTACTAGAGTTAAGTACATGTCTGTAGTACTAGAGTTAAGTACATGTCTGTAGTACTAGAGTTAAGTACATGTCTGTAGTACTAGAGTTAAGTACATGTCTGTAGTACTAGAGTTAATTCTAATGAAAATGATTGTTCGGAATTAAACTTAATTCTGAAGTCAGTGGGTTTATTCTGATTTTAAAGCCAAATGAATTTCTTCCTGGATCCTGTATGTCAGGTGTTATCTGGATTTCTGCACTTGTGGCCCCACACTTGAAGAGGGTCGTGTACCCACAGTTGAAGATTTGACCATTTTACTCAGACGAAGCCTTTAATTAGTTTTCCATTCTTTATTTAGTTCCAATTTTCACGCCAGGTAAAAACCTTTAAAACACACAACAATAATCCCCATGAATATTCACATAACTTTCAGTGTAAACAATAAACTAGCATTCACATTAAAATAGCAGGTAAATATGACTATCTAATTAATTTAATTCATAAACATTTTTCCAAATAGACTAAAGTTATCAATAGTTTACAATTTCATTAACTTCACTAACATTACGATAATTTCATAATTAACTAAGTATATTGCACAATATCCCATTAGATAACCTACAAACATTTAAATACTAAATTGACACAAGCTACATTAATATTAAACACATTTTACTTGAATCCACAGTCCATATGATTCCCAAAGAAAAACCACCGTGACTTCAACAAACTAAAAGTTCCGACCGGCAAGCGAATCACCCGTGAGAAGCGTGTCCGAGCGCACTTGAACGCCTCACAACAAGCCGATAGTCAAATGTTTCCAGTGGCGGCTCAGCAACTCAATATAGGCCGAAATAGCATCAGATCTTACCGGCTGCCTCTTTAGTGATTGTCAGTGGATACTTGGTTCCGCGCAGGTAAGAAAGCACGAGTTTGACGCTTACTCGCGCTGCCACTACCAGTTTTGCGTTTGTAACTTGTGTTTTTCGGAACAGAAGTGTCCGTCGCCATTAAATGTCCGCCGGGCGCGCGCAACCGCTCGATAGTTCCGCCCTAGGCGATCGCCAACCTGGTCGACTAGCGCGACAATGTAAATGTTTCTTCTTCTTCAAAATAATCCCGGTGGTTGGAGCTCGTTGGCTCGTCCTTCTGACTCGATCCGGCTCCTCCAGTCGTCTCTTGGGACTTTCCTCCACGTCTCTTTGGATTTGTGAGCGGGATGTGGGAGTGGGCTGAGGTGTGGCAGCCTCAGACTCAGTTTGTCTTCTTCCTCCTTCTCCCACACTCTTCCCTTCTCCTCCTCTGCTCACAGACGTAAAGTGTGAGGAGAGAATTCTCCAGCTGCTGCTTCATTATCATCAGAACCACTGCGGAAAAAGTTTGGATCGTGTTTGTGTCGGCGGCGAAACGACAAACCGAGATGACAGAAAAGCCCGAGCAGCTGAAGTGTGGGTTTTCTTCCAAAGACGGAAATATGTTCATGTCGCTGTCCAATCAGAACCTTCCCCACCCCCAGACATTGAGCGGAATTAAATATAGACCATTTAACCTGTTTCCATGGAAACCTCAATTCAGAATTATTATTTCTATGTAAACGCAAAGGGGAATATTTTAATTCCGAACTATTTAATTCAGAATAATTCATTTCAAATTAAAACAAACAAACAACACAGCTAAAATACAACACAAATGTATCATTCCCCCCAAGTGAAAAGTTAAAGGTCCTGTACTGATTTTGTTCATGTATTTGAGCAAAATGTGTCTTGCTAAAGTACAGATATAATTATAAGCACCTCCTCAGGTCAAAATACGTCAGCTGTGTACTGTCTTTACTGTCAGGAAGTGTGCTTCAGCATGCTAGTTGTTGTTGTCTCAGGTCTCTGAAAATAGTGAAGAGAATGAAAATGCTCAGAATGCATAAGGTAAGTGAGGAATCAAATGAGCTCGTTCTGTTCATAACCATTTTTAAAACAGGAAAATCAGGTATTTGAGAACTTTAATAAACCTTCAATATAACTTCAAATTGTGAGTCTTTCTATCGTTTTGAAAAGATTAATAATTTCAAATATTCAGTACCAGAGTCAACAGCAAAACAGAAATCAGACATTAGACCTGAACTACAAATTTCTCTGATCTGACCAAGTTTTTCAAATTTATATCAGGTTCTTCATTTTGTTTTCAGATTTATTATCTACTTACTAGTTCTGAATTGGATTTTTGTATTTAGGCACAATGCTATTTGTTTATTTCCATTTTCATACATCTCAAAGTCATGAACTCAAACATTAGTTCGAGCCAATGCTGCCATGGGTCCTGAGTCCTGGTGTGGTTGCCGTGGTTACCTGTGGGGATGTTCAGAGAGGCGGCAGTGGTGCTGAACTTCTGCCGGAGCAACCAAAAGAGCAGCACCAGGACCAGAGCCAGAATCGAGAGGACAAAACCAGACAGGCCCAGATCATGCAGCACTACAGAGAGAGAAGACAGCAGCATTACACACACAGACACACAGACACAGACACACACAGACACACACAGACACACACACACACAGACACAGACACACACACACACACACACACACACAGACACACACACACAGACACACACACACACACACACACACAGACACACACACACACACACACACACACACACAGACACACACACACACACACACACAGACACACACACACACACACACAGACACACACACACACACACACACACAGACACACACACACACACAGACACACACACAGACACACACACACACACAGACACACACACACACACACACTCATGTCCACTGCCTTGTTTTATCAGTGTTTTGCTCCAGGTTTGCTCCTAGTTAAATCCAGGGCCATATGTTTCGGCTTTTTAAACCGGGAGACCACTGCACCATTTTGGGCCAATCCCATTTCTAATTTCTACCCCTACCCCTTGAAACTGAGCAAGAGTGGGTTGGGGTTGAAAGTCCACCCCTATGAATTGGGACGCCCCTTCAACAATCACATACGTCATCAGACGTCTCCACCAGCTTTTATATAAGCACAGGGATCATTGCGAGGACTGACACACAGACCATTGGAAAAAACTCAACCTGAGCTCCTCTAAGGGTTAAACCAATCATATCGTTTTCAATTACTTGGATTACAATATCCAAATAACATCTGTGTTACACTGACGCTCGCAGTTCGTTCACAACTTTATTTCCATGCATCAACCGATCACTCGAGTCAGACATAACATGACCCTAGTGATTTTTTCGTGTGGATTTTATGAAGAAAATGACCATTACGCATTGGAACAACGTTAAACTTAAGACAGTACAGTTATCACACATTTTAAACCATAAATAATGGAGAATATACATTTGTGAACTTCTTTGGTCTTTGTTTGTGGCAGCAGCGATCCTGCTGGAGATTCGCAAGGCTGAGAAATTGTTACTGTTGTAATTGTTGTTAATCTTCATTTGGAGGGGTATAGAGCCCTACCACTTTCCCCTGCCCCTCTTCCATAACGGTAACTGGGACACGCCTCCTCCTACATGTGAAGACAAAAAAACGGAGGGGTAGGGGAAAGTGTTAGGGCCAAAGGGTGTAATGGGATTCAGCCTTTGTCCGTCTGCAGTGAAAGACTTCAGATCATGGGCATTGAGTCTTTGGTCTCCCAGTGAGACGAGGACAAAGATCAAACTTGGAACTGTCGCACCACCAAACATGAGCTGTGACTGAGATCAGACAGTGTGGTCTTTTGGAGGGTTCCATGCTGACGGCTAACTGTCGGAGGTAGGGATGGGCGTGATTAGTTGATTAATCGATAATTGATCATTAAGAATTTCGTGGTTCACGTTCATTTTAATCGACAAACTGAATGTAGATGTAATGCAGCGTAAGGAGTCGAGGCTGCGTCTGAGCACAAACACTGGAGTTGTGGCCCCACAGTCCCACGTATCGGCTCTGGCTCCTTGGAGATCACTATATCCCTCAAAGTGCATTTACCTGCACATCGGTATCCCGGTTATGATCGGGTTTTTTTGAGTATCCTGGTTTCGCATGAATCTCCAACACGACATACGCACAGAACAGACTCACCAGCCTCATCACATCCTCTGTCACAGAGAGAACACTCATATTCCACTGAGTCGTGTCCTCTAGTCCAACAGAAGCTGAAGCATCAGCACGAGGAAAGAGCTGCTTTTTTTGAGCTTTCTGTTGATGCAAATGAGCCATGCGGTTTTAAGTTTTGCTGCTTTACATGAATGTTGTTTTTTTTCCTGTTTTGATATGTCTGTGTGTATGTTTTACTCATCCATATCTTGGAACGGCCTTAGAGGCAACTGTTGTTGCGATTTTGGGCGCTACAAAATAAATTGAATTGAAAAAAATTAATTGAAGTTTTGTTTCTATAAGATGTAAACAAATGTGCCAAAGCTGCATTAAACACATTCTGATCTCACACTGATGTGGCTCTGTAGTGGTGATGATTTATATGTTGTAAAGTTGAGTTTATTTATGCAGATTAGTAAGAGTAATAATAGTGATTAGTGATAATTTTAATATAAAATGTTAATGATTAATTGAAAATTGATAGTTAATTTTCCTGACGATCAATTAAGAAAATTTAATTGAATGCCCGTCCCTAGTCGGAGGCATAAACATTGTTTTTCAAGCGTCCCACTACTGTGACATTTTTTTTTCCGTTGTCAGAGTAGCGGCACTTTTTTTCAAACATTCCTCTTTTCCTACATGAATAATGTTAACGTGAGAGCCTGTTATACTTTGTGCTCCTGTATAATAAGCTGCTTGGGCCAGTTTGATCAGAGAAAACTTGGGCCACAGAGGAGATCAGACACTGGGAAAATGTCTGAACTGATCGCTGTGGAAAACAGTCCTGCATTTTAAAACCTTCGAGAAAGGTCTCATCTAAAACGAAGGCTGCATGGGCCCTTTGTGCTTCATTCATTTGGTCATGTAGGTGATCTGTGGAGAGCATATGCCTGAATGACTAACCAATCAAGTTCATTGCCCCAGCTCGATGAGGCGACACTCTCACAGCCCAAAACACACACTTGACACCTACACATGATCATGATATTTGATTGTAGACACATTAGGCCCCTATTTCTTTTGGCCAAATCAATTCCATCTCGGTGGCTGCTGGTCGAGCTCGGCTAAGCATTACAATTTGGACAGATAAGAAACTTTACCTGCAACTCTGTGGTAGGACGCAAAAGGGAGATATTAGGCTGACAGAAGGGGCGACGGGGCCGTGGGCCTATCTTTAGACCTAAGGATGTCTGTCAGAATAGCAATACTAAAAAGTGTTGGAAAACCGGCACGTCTAAATACAGGCACGTTGTAATGAAGGGATGTGGGAATAGGCGGCGGACCACTTTTGGAGTCTTATTCTTCTCACTGCGTCTGCGATTCACCTTTCAGAACTTCAGAAGTGCTCCTCAGTAACAGCAGAAGAGCTCCACTGACCGGGACCCTCTCAGCTTTTACCTTTCATTTACTCACTTTTACAAATGCTGAAACAGGCAGTAAAATAAAAAAAAAAAACATAAAAAAACTGGTCCATAATTTGTTGAAATGGTCAAGGTATAAAATAAAGACGTCTGTACATAAGAATCTAAAGTAAAAAGTCATGAAAAGCTCCAGTGGACATCAGGTTTTAGACCTCATTTGCACAATAACAACAATGGACTTTACTCCTGGTTTAGTGTTATTTTAGCACTGGTGTTGATATAGCTTTTAAGACAAACTGGATGCCATTATTTCACCAGGTAAACAAAACAAATATCATCTAATAACTTGAAATCAGACCTACCAGTTTTCTTTGTGGACACGATCAAGACATAGTGATACTCGCTGTAGACTAACACATCGCTGGAGTTCCTGG
This sequence comes from Odontamblyopus lacepedii, assembly GCA_034769755.1. Taxonomy (NCBI): domain Eukaryota; kingdom Metazoa; phylum Chordata; class Actinopteri; order Gobiiformes; family Gobiidae; genus Odontamblyopus; species Odontamblyopus lacepedii. The sequence goes on from CM068364.1 coordinate 35,528,964, forward strand.
CTTTGCATCTGTAGCCGCCGTTCTGCTCCGGATGGGTCAGCCTCAGCTCCGCCCCTGTGCCCACCACGCTCCATTGCAGTGAAGCTTGGCGTTCCCAGGAAATCAAACCCACAACCACACCGCTCAGGACCACACATCGCAGTACCACATCCTGACCCTGTGTCACTGGGTAGTCCGGGACCGCCTGGAGGTTGAGGAGCAGCGGAGGAGAGCTGGTGGTGGTGGGTGGGATGGTGGTGGGGGCAACGGTGATGGTGGTGGCAGCGGTGGTGGTGGGTGGGATGCTGGTGGGCGCAGAAGTGGTGGTGGTGGTGGGTGGGATGGTGGTGGGCGCAAAAGTGGTGGTGGGTTTAAAGGTCGTGGTGGTGGTGGTGGGGGCAGCGGTGGTGGGGGCAGCGGTGGTGGTGGTGGTGGGTGGGATGGTGGTGGGCGCAAAAGTGGTGGTGGGTTTAAAGGTCGTGGTGGTGGTGGTGGGGGCAGTGGTGGTGGGGGCAGCGGTGGTGGTGGTGGTGGGTGGGATGGTGGTGGGCGCAAAAGTGGTGGTGGTGGTGGGTTGAAAGGTCGTGGTGGTGGTGGGGGCAGTGGTGGTGGGGGTGGGGAAAGTAGTGGCCTCTGTGGTCTGTAAAGCTGTGAAGAAATACAAGACAAGTCATTGTTCCAAAGAGCAGTTTCCACAGTTGAATCTATTCATGAGTTCACTCATTCACAAAAATAAGCCCGGGCAGCCCAGCATTAAAGAAGACATACTGTGCTTGTGTGAGCTTTAGAGTCATAATCAATGGCACCATTTCGTATGTTATAATTTGCACATTTAGTACAAAATTCATCTAAAAGGACTTAATAAAAGAAACATGTCTGCTAATAAAATAGGAGAACGAAGTCTTGAAAATATGTGAAAATAGCTCAAACAAGCACAAATCACTCCAAATACAACTTGAAGACGCACATGAGAGCTGGCGGTGTTTGCTATGCCGTGTACGTGCACCTCGGATAAAACATTACTTTACTCAAACAGAAATATTACAGGGACAACATTAAAAAGAGCTTGGAACAGCTCAGTGCTGGCACAGACATGTCTGCGTGAGACTTTAGTTTGACTGTTTATTGTCACAGTAAATACATAAATAATGAATGCAAAGTAGTAAGAAGCTGGTGTGGTCCAGGCCTGTATCAGGACTTGTGCTTCTGATCTGAGTATATGGTGTGTTAACAGTGTTATCTAATGATCTCAAAGATCTTTTCAGTGTAAGCAGCTCTCTGGTTTAAAACTGTAGTGTTTGTGGTTGGTGACATCACACAGAACTGCTCTGACATTCAGCTGTTTCTGGTGCAAACATCCGGCTGCAGGGGTGAAGTTTGAAGTGTGGAAACCTGTTAGACCAATCACAGTGAGCCTTATACCTCCTGACCCCGCCCTTCCTCCCCCCTCACGCTCTTCTTTAGGCCTCCAGACCAGGACACACTTTCTCTTCTATGAATGGCACATATGGAATGTGGAAAGAATAAACTTAAAATGACTCAAAATGTGTCTAAGATTAAAAAAACAAACAAAAAACAAACCAAAAAAAGGACGCGGCACAGCTGTGAAGTGAAAACCATTTCAGGAGACTTCATCCTAAAGCTCACTGAGAGAAGGACAAGGGTTTCCAGGGCTGTTGACAAAGCAAAGGGTGGACTCACTTTGATAATTTCACTATAAAATGAATTAACTGATTATTAATCATAGCATTTATACAGCGCCTTTCAAGACACCCAAAGTGCTTTACAGTTCATTCTTCATTCACTGTGCACTCACACATACACCATTTTCAGATTAGGCAATGTGGGTGAAGTGTCTTGCCTAAGGACACAACAACAATGCTTTTTTTTGTGACTGGCGCCCCCTTGTGGCACTTGGAATTTCCAGTGGTCTCCCATCCAAGTACTGACCAGGGCCTGCTGAGCTTCTGAGATCTGACGGGATCAGGCTTTGACAAACCGGTGTGAACACAAAACACGAGCAATTAGTAAGGTTATTTTTTTCCCCTTACTACATTATGTAAAATATATGGAATTATTCCATAATTCCATATATTTTACAGAATTTTTACATCTATATATAAAATGTGGAAAATATGAACAAAGGAAAAAACCCTGAGGGGGTGTGTCCAGACTTTTGACTGGTCGTGGGGATATTTGTGTCCTGAGCCTAAGGCTAAAATAAGATAAAACTCAAAATAGAACATCAAACAACTTTATGGAAATACATCTAATGACAAGGCCAAATCAATGATCCATTTTCAGTTCATTTAGCAGACTCAGGTCTTTTAGTATTATCACTATTTTAGCCATCTGCCAGTCTAATCCAGGACTCTTCCTCTCAGTGTTTGTGAGGGGCAGATGTTCAGCGGGCTGTGGTCTCCTGGTCTCTGGGCTGGAGGTTCACACCACTTTTTACACAGTTTGGGGTTAAAAGAAATATCCTGCAACACCAGATCTGGGTCAATAATAAAAATAATATAACTACAGCTGCTCTGTAAGAGTTTAATGAGACATAAAATACAAAAAGCATCAACAGCATTGCTCTTCAAAACTGCCAGTAAAGTCTTAAACTAGGACTAGACTAGTACCGACTGGGTCTGACCCAGGTCTAAAGCAGAGTTAAAGTGCACATATGCTATTCTCTATGTTCGACTGTAGTTTCCTCAGGGCAAAAGAGAAATTCAATTTATCAACTAGACAGTTTTTTTTTTGGTTGAATACATTTCACAGCTACATTCTGAACAGAAGTGAAGAACCAGCTTCATTCAGGCCCCTGATGGAGCTTTCACACCTCGGGACCTGACCTGGCCCCTGTTGTTCTCTTTGTTTTAGGTCTGAGGATGGAGTTATAGATGGGAGACAGCTTATGTCTGAGCCCTCCATTTCTGTTCAAGGATGGATCGTCTTTCCCAACAAAAATAGCCTCTTTAACTCTCCTCTCAAACCGATTCTTTTCTCTGGCTCAGATCTGTACCCCACTGTCCTCAGAGGAGTGGCCTGTGTATGACAGACTGAATGATTCTGCGAATATGTAAACTGTATACACGTAGTTGTGTTAGTTTCAGAGTAGTTAGCTCCTCCCTACAGGCAGATGTAAGGCAGTGTCCTCCAGCGTCTGACCACAAATGAAGAGGCTGTTTGGATGAACTGCAAACAACTTTTGTCCAGTTGAGTAATTGAATATCTCCTTTGCCATGGATTCTACCTGGTCAACAGAGGGATTTCACAAATATAGTTTCCTCATCACAAACACACCTGGAGTTGTGTTTTGTTTCATTCACACATGTTCAACACACAAACCCTGCAGATTAACGCTGAGTTCTTCTCGCAAACAGAAAACACTCTGTTCCACCTTGTGATGTCATTTGGTAATTCAGAAAATGCTCCACTGTGTTTGGAAAATGTCGGTCCTGGAATTTCTGATCTCTGCTGAACTAAAGGTAACAAGAGCTCCTCCAGCGGGGCAAAATACGCCCGTACTTTAAATTATTGTATATAGAATTAAGTTAGAATTTGTCAAACCTAGTTAAAGATGAATTGTTGGTGCAGTTTGGAAGTTTGACATTCCCAGGTGAGACGGTTGTCGAGTTAGAGCGCGGACAAGAAATTGTCCACAGACAGACGGACAGACGGACAGACGGACAGACGGACGGATAATCAATAGGGAAATCTGGCTCTTGCAGTAGGAGTATGAGTATGACATCATCACATTCTAGAATCGGAATTCCACCAATCAGATTGCAGCAACAGAACTTAAAGACACTACAAAGCTTTAATGTGTCAAAGCTCAAAGAAGCAGAGAATGTGGGTTGTTCTCGCTTTCAGCAGCAGAACATTTGAGAAGAGAGTTCAGATCTACGGCACTTAACATAAAAGGACAGAGATGGAAGATAAAAAGACAGATGGAAACGATCACAGTTAGCAAGAGTGACGGGCAGGTTTTCGCAAAGGGTCGGGCCGTGACCTTGACCTTTGACCCTGTGACCTTGAAATCAATAGGGAACATCCTTGACCCATGGGGTGTCCAGCCATGAAGTTTGACATTCCTAGGTGAGACGGGCGTATAAAAAGTGTGAAAAAACCTGAAGTCACATAAAATTGATACCACTGACCTACAGCATGGATCGATACAAAAATATACAATAAAATACACAAATACAGTAGACCTTATATATATATCGGCGCATGCCCCACATGTTTTGCCTCTTCATGAAGACAAAGCTTCAAAGACTTCAAAGCTTTGAAGTGTCCACAGACGGACAGACGGACAGACAGACAGACAGACGGACGGACAGACAGACAGACAGACAGACAGACAGACGGACGGACGGACAGACAGACGGACGGACAGCGCCATACCATAATGCGTCCCGTTTTATCACGGGCGTATAAAAATAATAATCTGTTCACTTGAAAAGTACTACTTCATGACATCACAAAGTAGATCAGGGAATTGTAAACTTTGTTGATGTAGACAATAAAGGATTATTACTCAAACGTGTGAATGAAACAAACCATAACTCCAGGACTGTTTGTGAGTAGGGAACATTATAACAACTCTTAAAGCTCACATTTTGCATAATAAAGGACCTTTAAACAAGGACTAAACCAGGATTAAACAAATGCTAACCCAGAATAAAACCAGGTCTAAACCAGATCTAACTAATGCAGTAAACAAGAGGGAACATTTAAAAATATTTGGACGATTGTTTGGATAGCCTGATCTTGAATAGACCTGCTCTGATCAATACTTGTGGTCTCAGTACTAGTTTTAGTATAGATCAGAATCAGACTCCACAGATCGCAGATGTAAAGACACATCAAATCATTGTAATAATAAATAAGTCTTACCACTGGAAATCCAGAGAGCAATAATCCAAATCATGGTGCAGTGAGGAGGGACTGGAGTCTACTGTGAGGTGAGCGTTCAGATGAGGATGAGGAAGAGGAGCACAGGGAAGTGCTGAGAGGCAGAGAAACTCATTAAAGCACTAACTGCATGGGACAATACCAGCAATTACAGCAGACAATGGAAGGCGGGACGTTTCATCATATTGTTGACAGTTTTTGGTTAATTCTACGTCTGTTTTTTTTAGTCTGTAAGACACTTGTAAATGACTATCATTTTAATCATGTCACTCATTTGTTACATTTAAAGAACACATATGCAAAATGGACTCTTTTGAGCTTTTAACCATGTTCTATTGTTTTACATGCTTCAAAATTCCTCCAGGCAGAATCCATGACAAAGGGTCGAGTTCAATTTGTCAACTGGACAAGAGTTTTTGGTAGAAGACGTTTCGCCGCTCATCCAAGCTGCTTCGATGACTGGCATTCAAAATGGGATTGAGGACCTAAGTACAGCTGGCATCTCTGTGCTTTCTAGAGTCCACCCGTCTCGCATTTACATTTGATGTACCGATATCAGTACTTTGATTTAATCGCAGCCTAGTATTGGCCGTTATGCTGTGTAGGGACAGAAAATGGAACTTCTTTCCTTAAAATAAAGTTAACTTTTTACACAAGAATTCCAATTGTGTTATACACCTGTTATTTAACTTTCATATCACTACAGCATTGTTTACCAAAGACCAGGTCACAACCATAGACCATATATATGAGTGGACTAAGTGAGTGTGATGTCTCCACAGCGTCAGTGCCGCTCAAATGAGGCTCGCGATGCCACGTTTACAGGAGCGAATTTGGAGCCAGGCTCTAATAGCGAAAAAAAAAAAAAAAAAGAAGAGGATCATGTAGAGCGGGTTCATACGGACATTTTAAGACCAAAATGACGAGGCCACAGCAGGAGTTACAGAGAGAGGGGCAATAAGATCCCAATGTGAGTCAATGGGAAAAGGGAGAGAAGGAGCTGGAAGAGCCTCCTGGAGCACTTCCTGTTTGGCACGCGGCGGCTAACGGGTTAGCTTAGTCCACTTATATATACGGACTATGGTCGCAACCCTCAGGTGGGTCGTAAGAGATTGTTTTTGGGTCGCCTTGTCACAATCTGCATGTAGTTCTGCAATATACAGTATATACAGAGCACACAGGCCCACCTATCTCACTGGAAATGTTGAAATGTTAAGACATGTTTTGCATAATTATTTTATAGACAATTTTGTTCCAATATTCCTGGTTCAGTTGAATGTTGAAAAGAAAAAGACATGGGCCACATTTAATATCCAAATACGTAGGTGACTTATTGATCCTTTTTATTGCTGCTTCAATGACTGTTTTTCATTGTTTAAATAATAAGTAATACTGACTGTTCAGAGAGACACAATCACTCAGTCAACAACAAAATTATATTCAAATCCACCTTTATTTTGTGATTTATGAATAATGTCTGTTTACTTGGTACATGAAGGTTTGTGTCTTTTAAAATATGGGTCTACAGGAAAAAGTTTGGGAAACACTGATCTACAGGACAGGTTTGTATGAATAAAAGTTCAAACATTATGAGGCAATATGAGCCAAAATCAGGGGGTAGTAGTCTTATTACATCCAACACTGGAAAAAAAAAACAATGGACATGTGTGACCTGGAGGTGGACATGAGCTGGAGGTGGACATGAGCTGGAGGTGGACATGAGCTGGAGGTGGACATGAGCTGGAGGTGGACATGCTTCTATGTGGATGTCCTTGCACGTGGCCCCTGGTCAAGGCTAGGGTCTGGGTAAAGCTGTGGTCACAAGCAGCACTGACTCCTGCTTTTCACTAACGCATGAGTCCAGGAGGACAATGACCGTCTGGCTAGTTCCACTTCTCTCAAACCGAGAGAGCCACACTTCCTGAAATAAATGACAATAAATGTATATTTAAATATCAGACAGAGGAGGTTACACATACATGACCACAAACTAGTAGCTGTTTGTGTGTCAAATCAGTTATTGATGCTGCACAGAAAAACAATGAACTTGTAATTAGTATTTTCATAGTTGTTTTGTGTTCTGTTTGGAGATTTAGATTAGGTTAGCATTAGCATTAGCATTTAGACACAAACGCCTAGTTTCCAAAACACAGAAGCTTGAAACACCAGTCTGTGATCACGTATCTGTGATCTGTTGTCCTCTGTCTGATATTGAAATATAGATTTATTTTAGCACGACTAATTCCCAGTACACAATGAATGGAGCAGGAAGCAGCTGGGCTCTGTGAAGACGGCCAACTGCTTTGCCTGGAATATTCCATGGTAAGACATTTATCATGTAAAAGTGAAAAAAAAAAGCTTAGCACACTCAGATGAACAATGTCCAAAAGCTTTTTTTGTGTTTAAATGTTTTGGTGAAAAGCCTTCATCATTCTTGCTACAGTAGACAAGATGGTTGGCAGCCAAAGTGCTCATATCCCCTCCGACGAACGGGAGGTCCCATACTCAATGCCAATATATATTCAGAAGAGAACCTTTCTCTTCTTGGTTCAAAATACACAACGAGCTGCCACCGCATAGTTCATGTTTTTACATCTGATGGTGCTCCTATGCTCTGCACTGAACATGCAAAACTACCCCTAGAGGCGGGAATCTGGAAATGTCTTGTCTAAAAGCACTTTTGGATTCACCAATTTAAGACTCTTGCTCCTCATGGACTTAATGCAGACTTTGACCTGCTTTTGTGATATGGTCAAACTATTTTTGTATTTTTGTATTTTATGAGAATGTTTTTATGTAAATATCTAATTATTTTCTTGTATATTGGGCTGATCTCACTGGGTGACCTCCCGTTCTTTGGAGGGGATATGAGCACCTGGGCTGGCAACCATTTTGTGTACTGTGGCCCAAAGCAAGAAAAATTATCTGACGAAGGCTTCTTGCTGAAACATTTAAAATTTTGTTGATAAAGTTTTGGACATCATCCATCTGAGCTATGCACTTTTCACTTTCATATTGCTATTTCTTGCATTTGCACCTCTACAAGAACTTTGGTGTGTGTTTTCTGTTCCATTTGATGACATTAATCACATCCATCTTGCGTTTATTCATCATGGGTGTTTCTATTCCTCAAAAATACAATAATTTCTTCTGTGAATAGAGGCGACTCTCCACAGATCTGAATTGTAATGTACAGTAGTGCGATAACCTGCTTGTTTCCCTCATTATAGAAGGTTTACTCTATACTGTGGAACATTCTAGACAAAGCAATAACATTTCCACGGAGACAAGCAGGAGGCGGACCCTCCACTAGAAATGTTACAGAATGCACCTTTAAATGCACATGGCTAATTAGCATAAAGTCATCTCTGATCTCACAGTGGCTGCTTGTGCTGCTCATGCTGCCTGTGTGTGTTTGCTCTTTCTGTGACAGGGCTACTGCTTATGGTGAGTCTGTAGAATACACAGAAACACTCCATCCATCTTCTTCCGCTTATCCGGGGCCAGGTCTTGGGGGCAGCAGTCTAAGCAGGGGCTCCCAAGCTTCCTCCTCCCCAGCCACTTCCTCCAACTCCTCCGGAGGGACCCCGAGGCGTTCCCAGGCCAAGAGACATAGTCCCTCCAGCGTGTACTGGGTCTTCCTCGGGGCCTCCTACCGGTGGGACATGCCCAGAACACCTCCTGAGGTTGGCGTCCAGGAGGCATCCGGACCAGATGCCCGAGCCACCTCAACTGCTCCTCTCGATGTGGAGAAGCAGCGACTCTACGCCGAGCCCCTCCCGTGTGACTGAGCTCCTCACCCTATCTCTAAGGGAGCGCCCGGCCACTCTGTGGAGGAAACTCATTTCGGCCGCATGTATCCACGATCTCGTCCTTTCAGTCGTTACCCAGAGCTCATGACCATAGGTGAGGGGAGGAACGTAGATTGACCGGTAAATCGAGAGCTTTGCCTTTCAGCTCAGCTCCTCTTCACCACAACGGTCCGATACAGCGACTGCATCACTGCCGACGCTGCACCGATCCGCCTCCTGTCAATCTCACGCTCCATCCTCCCCTCACTCGTGAACAAGACCCCGAGATACTTGAACTCCTCCACATGAAGCAGGTACTCCCCACCCACCCGGAGAGGGCAATCCACCTTTTTCCGGTCGAGAACCATGGCCTCGGATTTGGAACAGCTGATTCTCATCCCGGCCGCTTCACACTTAGCTGCAAACTGCCCCAGTGCTGCAGGTCCTGGCTCGATGGAGCCAACAGGACAACATCATCCACAAAAAGCAGATCCTGTGGTCCCCGAACTGGACCCCCTCCGGCCCCTGACTGCACCTAGAAATTCTGTCCATAAATACAATGAACAGAACCGGTGACAAAGGGCAGTACTGGAGTCCAACATGCACCGGGAACAGGTCTGACTTACTGCCGGCAATGCGAACACAGCTCCTGCTCTGGTCATACAGGGACCGGACAGCCCTTAGCCAAGGGCCCTGGACCCCATACTCCCGGAGCACACCCCGAGGGACACGGTCGAATGCCTTCTCCAGGTCCACAAAGCACATATGGACTGGTTGGGCCAACTCCCATGAACCCTCGAGCACCCGATGGAGGGTGTAGAGCTGGTCCAGTGTTCCACGACCAGGCCGAAAACCACACTGCTCCTCTTGAACCTGAGGTTCGACTATCGGCTGGACTCTCCTCTCCAGTAGCCTGGCATAGACTTTACCGGGGAGGTTGAGGAGTGTGATTCCCCTGTAATTGGAACACACCCTCCGGACCGGAGGGTGTGTCCCTTCTTATACAGAGGGACCACCGCCCCGGTCTGCCAGTCCAGAGGTACTGTTCCCAACTGCCACGCGATGTTGCAGAGGCGTGTCAGCCAAGACAGCCCCACAACATCCAGAGGACTTAAGGATCTCAGGACGGATCTCATCCACCCCCGGAGCCTTGCCACCAAGGAGCTTTCCAACCACCTCAGTGACTTTGGCCAGGGTGATGGACGAGTCTGATGGACGAGTCCCCAGCCTCAGCCTCCTCTTCGGAGGACGTGATGGTGGGATTGAGGAGATCCCCAAAGTATTCCTTCCACTGCCCAACAACATCCCCAGGAGAGGTCAGCAGCTCTCCCCCCGTACTGTAAATAGTGTTGGTGAAGCACTGCTCCCCCCTCCTGAGGCGCTGGATGGTTTGCCAGAATTTCCTTGGGGCCGTCCGATAGTCCTCCTCCATGGATTCCCGAACTCCTCCCAGACTCGAGTTTTTGCCTCTGCAACTGCCTGGGTTGCAGCACGCTTGGCCCGCCGGTACCCATCAGCTGCTTCAGGAGTTTCCCGAGCCAGCAAGGCCCGGTAGGACTCCTTCTTCAGCGTGACGGCATCCCAGACACCACAGACCTTACGGCCACAGCTACGAGCGGCTGCATCAACAATAGAGGCCGAAAACGAAGCCCACTCTGACTCCATGTCCCCAGCCTCCCCCGGGATCTGGGAGTTGGATTAGTTGAAGGCGATAGAGGGTTCTGCCAGACGTTCCCAACAGACCCTCATGATACGTTTGGGCCTGCCAGGTCTTTCCGGCTTCCTCCTCTTCCAGCGCACCCAACTCACCACCAGGTGGTGATCAGTTGGCAGCTCTGCCCCTCTCTTTACCTGAGTGTCCAAGACACACGGCCGGAGGTCAGATGACATGACAACAAATTCGATCATTGACCTCCGGCAACATGCACCGATGGACCCCCTTGTGCTCAAACATGGTGTTCGTTATGGACAAACTGTGACTAGCACAGAAGTCCAATAACAGAACACCGCTCGGGTTCAGATCAGGGAGGTTGTTCCTCCCAATCACCCCTCTCCAAGTGTCACTGTCGTTGTCCACATGGGTGTTGAAGTCCTCCAGTAGAACAACAGAGTCCCCAGTCGGTGCACTGTCCAGTACCCCTCCCAGGGACTCCAAGAAGGCCGGGTACTCTGCACTGCTGTTCGGCCCTTAGGCCAACACCACAGTGAGAGACGCAGGGACGCGACCTTCTCATTCACCAGGGTGAACTCCAACATGCAGTGGCTGAGCTGTGGGGCAATAAGCCCACACCAGCTCACAGCCACTCCCCGCGGCCAACGCCAGAGAAATGGACAGGCCAGCCCCTCTCAAGGAGTTGGGTTCCAGAGCTCAAGCTGTGCGTGGAGGTGAGGCCGACTATATCTAGCCGGTAGTGCTCGACCTCCCGCACAAGCTAAGGCTCCTTCCCCAGTGAGGTGACATTCCATGTCCCCAGAGCTAGTTTCCATGTCCGGAGATCCGGTCGCCGAGGCCCCCGCCTTCGACTGCCGCCCAGATCTCTCTGTACCCGGCCCCTATGGCTCCTCTCGCAGATGGTGGGTCCAACAGAGGGCGGCCCCACGTCGCTTATTTGGGCTGTGGCCTGGCCATCAGGTGTTTGCCCACGTGCACCCATCCCAGGCCTGGCTCCAGGGTGGGGCCCCGGTAGCGCCATTCCGGGCGACGTCACTGGCCTTGTTATGTTTCTCAACATAGGGGCTTTGTGAACCGCTCTTCGTCTGACCCGTTCCCCCGGGCCTGTTTGCCTTGGATGACTCTACCAGGGGCATAAAGCCCCCGACAACATAACTCCTGGGATCATTCGGGCACTCAAACCCCTTCACCACATTAAGGTGGCAGTTCGAGGAGGGGGACACTCTTTATTCTTTATTTTACTGTAACTGTGTGTCATTGCAGCTTTACTCCACTGAGCGGCGCTGTTCACTCACAAATGCCAGAATGTGCTGTTACTGTTCGGCCTCCACTGCGCCTTGTGAGAGGTGAGACAGGAGAGCAGACAATACTCATTCTAAAAAGAAAAGTGGACGTAGGGTAGTTCATAATATGATGCTATAAGTAAAAGTTTTCTAAATTTTGCCATATCTCATTTTGCCTTGTTCCTATTGACATTGTGAACATCTGTACCAAAAATCAAGCCAATAGGATGCCAGTAAAGGGTGGTACACTTTTCCACAATATTTAATGTTCTACATAAGAATGAGTAACTTTGGCAGAAACACAAACTTGAACAATACAAAGAGTAAGTCTGCTCATGAATAATCTCTCCCAGTCTCCCTGTACTTCTGCTCCACACATCAGAACATTAGAACAGTTCAAACACTATAATCATATATGATGACTTTGTTCTCTTTGATAACATGGAGCAAAAATTGCTTTTGGTCTTCATTTCTCACAGATGGACACAGACACTCACAAGGACAGTCTGGAGTTCTTACAGTTTTGCCTCAGCTGCACTGTGGAGTGGCTAAAGGCCGATACACACCACAGGATTTTTCGGTCTTAAATGATTTTTAAACATGCGACAAAACATGCAGCAGGATCTGTTTGCAGACGAGAGGATATAAAGCTGTGAGCGCGATGGTGTCAGCTGTTTCCTGTCTACAGTAAAACCACTCGCTCTGAGACTCTGAAGTGTTCAAAGATCAGAGCTCTGCACTTCCAGTTTAGACACAAGTCAAAACTGTATTATTATTATTTGTGAAATGTGGAGCAATACTTCAGATACATGATTTTTAAAAGCATTAAAGATTACTGCGAAAGTCCACAGAAAGTAGAGTCAGTATCGCTAATCTGCAGCTTCACTGCACGCTGTGTGAGCAAAAAAACACACGAGGAAACACTGTCTTTACTTTACAAATAACACCACAAACTAGATTAATAGTGCACTTCTGTGGACTGGATGTCATTATTTGCAGAGGAGAATTTCTAAGTATAATGTGGGTGAGATGCTGCACTTTAAATGTACCACTTTAAATTAGGTGAGTAATAAAGTCTTTATTTTCTCTATATCCCGAGTTTGTATGTTGCGTCTTCATCACTCTGCCCCTGACATTTTTGTTTTATTGGCTGCTGTCATAGTGTTGTTGATGTTTGGTGGTTACGATCTGATACTGACACCGCACACACAAGGAGCGCAGCGGCTTCAAAATCTCACATGGAGACACAAAAAGTCGGGTCACACCTCCACAAACTCGGGAAGAAGAAATCACAGCCAAAATTGGGGAAATTCTCCTGTAGTGTGTGGCAGCCTTAAGACAACTATGGCCATTGCCATGCACTAGCCTAGCACCAGCAACCTCTCCAAATACAAGGACTGGATGGAAGATTTAAAAAAGTGTCTCCACACATCTCCAACACTCTGACTCACCAGGAAATGAGGCCCTACGTCCAAAATTCTGAACTGTCTCAAAATTGTGAAAAAGTGAGCCACCCCTAAATGTGCAGCAATCGACTCTATTTTTGGTCCAGATGCTTAGAATATCAATTGGAACAAGGCAAAAAGCGATCTGCAAAATTTGGTGAAAGTTAATTTTATGAACCACCCTAATGCACGGGTTAAACCTAACTGTATTTAGAAACACGCCTATTTTGTCACTGGGCATACTGTTTAATTGACTGTTTTTCCATTCATGTGTCGCTGCACTCTCTTCAGACAGGCAAAACCCCCCCAAAGAGCTGGTTTTTGTGCCATAACACAAATACACAAAGACATCTCCTTTCATACTTTTATAGGGGAACTAAACACCAATACTAAAAGTGATTTTTTTTTATTGTGCTACTAAACTGTGTATGTGGTGTTTTAATAGCATTATCTACTGTCCCTAGTCTTTTGTGCAAACTTGGTAAATTTGTGGCTCTATGATAAAAAAAAAAGTCTTTGTCTAAGTTTGTGCTGTCTTCAGTGGCCTCTGCAATTTCAAGGTCGCCTTACAACAACAGTGATAGTGCTTTTGCACAGACACATGTCCTCAAAGACACTTTACAGAGCATTATTAACAGAGCATTGTTCATTCACTCCAGACCCGATGGTGTAAACTACCACCATCACTCACACACACACCATTTTCACACCTACAGTGCATGTTTTGGGTTTGAGGTGTAGATACCTGTTAGACCAATCACACGGTTTCTTTTACCTCGAAACCCCACCTCTCTTCCCCCCTCCTCCTCTACATTTACAAGTACACCAGGATCACTGTTTAGTCCAGCTGAAACCTGTTTTACATAGAAACCCTGTAAAAATGTCTGTAAAGTCAGGACCTAGGACTGAATCATGATTAGAATCTCCTGGATCCCAATAACACATGTGGAGAAGTCCAGGTTTGCGCTAAAGCTCAGCCTCAGCACAGGCCCACAGGGCTGTGTGCTGGGTCCCCTGCTCTACAGAGAGAGCCAGTGAGCTTTACAAAAAGCTCACCTCCAATCAGCTTTACAAAACAAAAATGCCAAAGAGCTAAAGATGATTGAGACGATTGTAAAGAAGAGGGCGAGCCTTTGGGTACAGTTAAGACACCCATAAAACATAAACTATCATCCACTTAATCGTGCACAAAGTTGGGCTTCAAACTGATATGTTTACAATGGTAACAGATAGATAGATAAATACTTTATTGATCCCGAGGGAAATTGTGCAGCAGTCTATTGCTCCCATACAAACATCACATAGGAGATACAAGATAAACATCCACACATTAGATAAAAGTGTAATAAATAATTAAACACATACAATAAATTCATCAAATAGATCGCTAATAGGTCAACAAGGTGCAAATATACTAAAACGCTAAGATACACATTTCTGTGCACCCCCCTCTTCCCCCCTCGCCTCCCAGTGGCATTGTACAGACTTATTGCACTGGGGACAAAAGACTTCCTGAATCTCTCAGTGGAGCAGGGCAGTGAGAGAAGTCTATTACTGACAGAGCTCTTCTGGTCAGAGAAGACTGAGTGCAGGGGGTGGCCGGTGTTCTCCAGGAGCTCTGAGCTTAGACAGCGTCCTCAGCTCTGCCACTGCCTCCACAGACTACAGGCTCATTCCAACTCCAGAGCCTGCTCTTCTTATCAGCCAGTTTAGTCTCTGTATGTCCCTCTTCTCTGCACTGCCCCCCCAGCACTACTACATAAAAAAGGACACTGGAGACAATTGATTGAAAGAACATAAATAGGAGCTTGGAGCAAACATTAAAGGAGGCAAGTCTCCTCAAAAAGTACATCCTGCCCTGCCCTTTTTTGTACAGAGAATCCATATTTACCGACCAGTTCAGTTTATTGAACACTGTAGGTGTGAAAGTTGTGTGAGTGAGTGTTGGTGGTGGTCAGAGGGACTGTTGGCGCTGCTTGGCTTTGCAGCCGCACCTCCGTCACTCTGCCCCAGGGCAACTGTGGCTACAACAGTAGCTTACCACCACCGGGTGTTGAGTGAATGAAGAATACTCTGTAAAATGCTGTGTAAAGCACTTTGGGGACATGTGTCTGTGTAAAGCACTATATAAATAAACCTTACCTTACCTATTGTCCAGATACAGTCCTAAATTTTAATATGAGCTGACAACCTCCACCTCTAATCCATCGATGGTAATAGGCTGTAAAGCAGGGGTTGCTTGGCAGAAGTCAAGCACCATCTCATTTGTTTTGGAGATGTTAAGCTGGAGTTTATTTTGCTGACTCCACGCCACAAAGTCCTGCACCAGGCTCCTGTACTCCCCCTCTTCACCCGCCTTAATACATGCCACAATTGCAGTATCATCAGAGAATTTCTGCATGTAGCATGTACCAGAGTTGTATTGGAAGTTAGTAGTATAGAGGGTGAAGAGGAGAGGAGAAAGCACTGTGCCCTGTGGAGCTCCTGTGCTGCTGGTCAGAATGGAGGACCTACAGCTCCCCATCCTGACAAACTGTGGTCTGTTAGTCAGATAGTTTGCTATAACAGGCATGTCATTAACCACATTTTTGTTATTCAGCACAATGCGGTAATACCAAAATCCTTTGGTGAGCTACCTGGAAGGGGGTGGAGAGCTACTGGTGGCTCCTGAGCTATAGGAGACCCCTGCACTATACCCATGACTGCACCCCGCCCAACCCAAAACACCATAGTGAAATTAGCCGATGACACCACAGTAGTTGGACTCGGGGGGGATGAGTCCGTCGAGATGAGGTGGAGCATTTAGTGGGTGGTGCAGAGCCAACAAGTTTCTCCTCAACACAGCCAAGACCAAGGAGCTTGTTGTTTACCTTAGGAGGAAAAAGACAGGCCTCCAGCTGCTGGTGATAGAGGGGTCGTGTGGAGAGGGTCTCCCACTTCTGCTTTCTAGGAGTTAACATTAGGGAGGACCTGACCTGGAGAATCAACACCACTGGACTCGTGAAGAAGGCCCAGTACAGACTTCCTGAGAATTCACAGGAACATCCCTCAAGAGCTGTTGTGTCATTCTATCTGTGCTCAATTGAAAACATACTGACAAACCGTCTCCGTGTGTGGTTCTCAATGCTCCTTGGGGGGTCGTAAAGACAGCAGAGAAAATCTGCACAGTTCCTGCTTCCTCAAAAAGGCCAATTCCATCCTGAAAGACTCAGCACAGGAGATACAGGTCCATAAAAACCAGGACAAACAGCCATTATTTCACTAAATGGTGCTACCAAAGCATAGCTCTTACGTGTTACGTGCATGAATGTGGATGTGTATGGCTGGGATATGTGTGGGTGTGTGAGGTTTAGGCACTTTTTTATGTCCATAGTGACACTATCTTTTTTATCATCATTTTTTTTTATTGCCACCTTCGCACTGAACAAGGACTGCACTGAATTTCGTTGTATCTGTTCTATTCTATTCTAAGTGTACTCAGAATCTCAGGTTATTTAACAGTGCAATCTGATCACACTAGGAGATGTAAATAGTTCCCCGATATTCGTTTTAAGTTCAATAAAAATAAACAAAACAAAACCTGAAATAGAACTCGTTTCTAAGTAGCCTCTTTGAAACAGCCTGATGAATGTGTACCGTATGAGTTGTAATGGGAAGAGAAGAGGCTCAGATCGTGTCGGTGATTTCCTGGAGACACTTGTTCATGATGACCCACAAGAATTATGAACATCCGCCTCTTCCTGTGTGTGTGTGTGTGTGTGTGAGAGATGGAGCGTCGCACACTTTGATGGATCCTTTGGGTGCTCTGCCGTCACGCGTTGCTTGTCGCCGTGGTGACGAGTGTTTTCCGTCTGCTGTGGCGGCGGTCGGCGGGCTCTCCCAGGACTTAATGCCAGATGCTCCGAGCAGCTCTGTCTCCCGCCCGCTCGGCCCCGGCTGGCTGCATCCTGCTGATTCTGCCTCAGATTCTGGACTGACCGCCCCACACGCTACAGGCCGACGGGAAACACACAGCACACGTGTGGTCATGGAAGGCACTGCAGGTCAATGCAAGAGGAAAATAATAATGAACAAAGAAATGGCCCATATTACGCACATTTCTGGTCTATTTATTCTATAAATCTATTTATTTATTATTTATGTAGTTTTCTCGTCACAAACAGACCAGGAGTTGTGTTTTGTTTCATTCACACATGTTTAAACTGTATATTGAGTTTTTTTCTCAAACAGAAAACAAAAACAATATCCAGGTAAGTTAAAGTGACTTCAATTAAGAACATTTTACTTTATTTGCACAGATTCAACTGTTTTTTCTTAATTCAAGAAACATTTGGTTTTATTTCTTATTAAAAGTTGTTGTTTTTCTTATTTGAAATTCAGCAAGATGTATTTTCATATTTTAAGTACAAAAATCTTACTGCACTGGCAGATCATTTTACTTGTCAAGTGAAATTTACTCAAATCATGGTCAAACTTTATTAATCCAAGTCATTTTAGCCTGACTAGATTTTGTTTTTTTGCAGTACACTTATGATGTCATGTACAGGAAGTGTGTGGAGGTAATTTTGTCCATATTAATATTCACAAATGCACAGAAGCTGATCTACCAATTGAAAAAGGGGTAAAACTGAAGATTCTGTTTGTAAAATGTGATTTGCATTTGTGGATCACGAATTAGACAAATTCACAGATTTCCTGTATGACGTATTTTGAGACACAAACACAAACAGATCCACAAATAGCTGATTCACATCCACACACATCCACTAGAGGGCAGTGTTGTCATACACGTTAAGAGACGATGAGGTTTGCTAACACATGTCATCATTTCATAACAACACATCATAATGAATAATCAATACACACCTATCTCATACATACAAACTTATGGAGCGTTAATGACTGTCTACAAGGCCAGTTCCTTATCGATTATTCATTATGATGCGTTTGTCTGTGAATGCATTTGGGAATATTAATGAGACAAAAGTAGCCCCAGAGAAGTGCTCCACTGTGTTTCATGACATCACAAGGTGGAACAGAGCATTTTGAGCTTTGGAGATGTCGACAGACTAATAATAATAAAAGGTCACATGTGTGAACATGTGTGAATGAAACAAACACGACTCCAGAGTCAGTTTTGCCTGATACAGGACCTTTGATAAATAATTTAAAAGTTGAAAGTCGTCCTCGGACTTTAATTGTGCCAGCGGACAAAATATTCAACAGTAGAAGAAGAAGTAAATCTTGTCTGCACAGGGGGACATCCTTTTTCAGTCAGGTTAGGTACACTGTAGTGTCCCCATGGATATTTGACCCATCTTTAATTAAAGGGCCCATGTGACGCTCTTTTTTCATCTGTCACAATGTTGTTTCCTCACCAAGAACTTATGTGGGGTTGTGCTCATGCATGTTTAACACACAAACCCTACATGTTTAAGCTGCGTTCCGCTCTTAAACTGAAAACCACCTTGTGATGTCAGGAAGGGCACTGTGCTTTTAGAATCCACACAGCTTCACTAGAATCATTTGGATGATTTCAGCCCTAGAATTTCCAACCCTCTCTAACCCTTTCTAACCCTAACTCTCTCTACTGAACTAAAAGTATAAGTAGCTTGAAATAAAATACTACCACCTCATGACATCACAAGGTGTAACAAGGTGGTTTTCAGTTCAAGAGAGGAGCACAGCTTAAACATGTAGGGTTTGTGTGTTAAACCCCACATAAGTTTTTGATGAGGTTTTCAGAAGCTCAGCAGGACAAGACTGCTGGGAACACCAGGTGCCACAGGGGGGCGCCAGTGGGAAAAAACTGTCATTGTGTCCTTTGGCAAGGCACTTCACCCACATCTGCTGTAAGAAAGTGGTGCAGATTGGCAGCATCGCTTCTGTCAGTCCTGTAGCTTAGGGTGGTCCAAAAAATCAAACTTCATCTTTTGAAAAGTGCTCTTTGATTTTTGTGGTTCCGATTCTGGAAAAAAATTAATTCTGTGAAGTTTCATTTGATTTTAATAATTTTTACCACTGTCAAATGACCCCTGCTTTTTGTACCATCAGCAGTCGATGAGGGGAGGGGAACAATCTGTGTAAGAACTTTTCACAAGATGTTATCATTATAACAAGATGACCAATGAAAAGACAACACAATTCTGCCTCTAATCATATGCACATCTTCAAAATACTTTATATTCAGTGTACAGAAAACACATGTGTGAGTCCAAAAAGTACAATTCCAACTGTTGTTTATCTGAAACTGTGACAGGTTTGAGGATTGTAAACTGCCGCGACAGTTTTTCTGTGGTAAAAATAAACCTCATCACTGCCGAGGCTGTAGTTGTTCTTCTGAATCATTTCTCCACATTCTGTTTGGACCGACTTATTCTATAGTGGTTCTGCTTTTAGATGTGAGGACTGAAAAAAGAACCGTGAGGCTGATCGGCTTCACATCTAATGAGAGACCTGAAAATCGCCTCCCGTCTTGGGCAGAGGTTCCAACGATACTACAAGTTGCACAAAGATAAACATAGATGTGAATTATTCTGCATTTATGTCAAATGAACTAAACATGTGATGGTAGTTTGTAGGGGTGTAGTGGTGCACAAAAATCACGGTTCGGTACAGACCTCGGTTTTGAGGTCACAGTTAGGTTCATTTTCGGTACAGTATGGGAACAAAAGTCAAAAATGTCACATGTTTGAATGATAAATGCAGCACTTCTTTCCCCCCTAAAGACCCCTCACCTTGTGTATGTGATACTGCACAATACTGAATGCTCAGGGAAATAGTAAATAATAAACAAACCCTGAAAATCATTACTAATAAGAACCAATAATAATAATTAACACAAATATAATTATAATTATAATTCTTTAGATCTGGTTCAGACCTGGTTCAGACCTGGTTCAGACCTGGTTTCGTCCTGGTTTAGACCAGGTTCAGTCCTGGTTTAGACCAGGTTCAGTCCTGGTTTAGACCAGGTTCAGTCCTGGTTTATTCAACAGTCGCCTGGATCTCGACGTTTCCCGGGGCTGTGGAATCAGGCGCCAGTGACACCTCGAGGGAATCCCCCACACCGAGCAGCCGTCCTTTTCCTGCTGAGTGAGACAATATCGCTGTGATGAACGGCTCGCTCGCAGACTAGCCCCACATGCTCTAACTCCACTATTTTGAACAGAAGCATGACGACATTCTGAGTCAGGATGTAGTATTATATGTCTGCCATGTGGTGCAGGAGAGCTTGAATGAAATTTGACACCATATTTGACAAAATCGGCCGTTTTATTCAGAGCAGCATTTTTTCAATTTAAGTTGACACAAATGTGTGAACTCACTCCGAACGTCCCGTACTGAAACAGTTTGGTGCATATGTGTACCATTACACCCCTAGTAGTTTGAAAAATTGCTATTCAGAATTATTCATCTGTAGACGACTGTCAGTCTGCCATGAATTCACTTCACACATGTCTAAATATAAAGCACATTGGACATGTGTGAATATGGAGAGATTCAGAATGTTTTTTCATTCCATTCAGACTGTTTATGTAATAATGTGTTTTATCACAAGTTCTGACACAGAATGTTCCCCTACCCCCGATTGTCAGTGATGGTCAGTTTTACTCTGTGGCACAAAAAGCAGGGGTCATGTGACAAAGGTAAAAAACAGTTTAAATCAAGTGAAACTTCACAGAATTTATTTTTTCCCCAATTGGGACCAAAAATTTAAAAACCATTTTTAAAAAGTTGAGGTTTTATTTTCAGCATTATTTTGTGGACCACAATAGTAGTTTCCCACCACTGAGTGAGGAGTGAATGAATCATCTGTAAAGGGCTTTGGGTGTCTTGAAAGGTGCTATATAGATGAAACGATTAATTAAAAAAAAAAGTAATTAATTTTAAGCTTTGGAGATGTAGACACACTAATAATAGAAACTCAAACCTGTGAATGAAACAAACACAACTCCAGATTATGTTTCTGAGCAGGTAACAACATTCTAACCTGGCTTAAAGCTCAGAAGTCAATTTCACTTAATATGTGACATTTAACGAATAAATAATGACAACAAAAAGTCTGCTGATGATGGACTGGTGCAACTTTACCAGACTAAAAACACTGCTCTTCCTCCACTCCTCATCATCATCGCTCCATCTTCTTCACGCCACATTCCACCAGACCCGCCGTAAATTCACCCGCTTGTTCCCTCGTGCTCGGCTGTGGTGATTGGCCCGTACAGATGCTAATGCTAATGTGGTGTGCTCCCGACCTGCTGCCGCGTACAGGGGCCATCCGTCACCACCCAGCCGGCCCCTCTATGCAAATGCAGGGGACACCAAACATGACCTGATTTCCATTCCGGAGCTGAACGTAAACTCGAGTGTCATCCGGCGGGTTCTATTTTGGTGCTTGATGTAAAAGGGAAAAGGGGAGCGCCGCACTGTTTCAATTTTCAATTTCGGGGCCTTCCAACATCATTTGTCTGTATATGAGCAGCAGCTGGGGCCCCGTAACTGAATTTCAATCTGTCAAAAGTGTAAAAGGGTTTAAAGTGGCATCGTGGTTAGTCCTACAGTTCTGCTGATTTCCTTAAAGCATTAATGAATTAGATGAATGAAGCTGTTCTATGTATAGAACAAATGAACAAAATATTGATTTAAACTGAGGAATTAAATGAAAAGTTACACAATTTTAAAGACCTTTAAAGTGGGGGTATTTGGGGTATTAACTGTATCACGTAACGTATTTCAATCACCCTGTTACCTTTTATTGTTGTTTTAAAAATATATTTGCTGTTTATATTCACTGAAAATAAAGTATTAACATACACTCAACAAAAATATAAATGCAACACTTTTGTTTTTGCTCCCATTTGTCATGAGATGGACTCAAAGATCTAAAATTCATTCCAGATACACAATATTACCATTTCTCTCAAACATTGTTCACAAATCTGTCTAAATGTGTGATAGTGGCACTTTTGCTTTGCTGAGATAATCCATCCCACCTCACAGGTGCCACATCAAGATGCTCATCAGACACCATGATTAGTGCACAGGTGAACCTTAGACTGCCCACAATAAAAGGCCACCCTGAAATGTGCAGTTTTGTCTCACAGCAAAATGCCACAGATGGCGCAAGCATTGAGGGAGCGTCCAATTGGCATGCTGACAGCAGGAATGTCAACCAGATCTGTTGCTCGGGCATTGAATGTTCATTTCTCCACCATAAGCCGTCTCCAAAGGCGTTTCAGAGAATATGGCAGTACATCCAACTGGCCTCACAACCGCAGACCACGTGTAACCACACCAGCCCAGGACCTCCACATCCAGCAGGTTCACCTCCAAGATCGTCTGAGACCAGCTACTCAGACAGCTGCTGAAACAATTGGTTTGCATAACCAAAGAATTTCTGCACAAACTGTCAGAAACCGTCTCAGGGAAGCTCAACTGCTCGTCATCCTCATCGGGGTCTCAACCTGACTCCAGATCGTCGCCGTAACAGACTTGAGTGGGCAATTGCCCACATTCGATGGCGTCTGGCACGTTGGAGAGGTGTTCTCTTCACGGATGAATCTCGGTTTACATTGTTCAGGGCAGATGGCAGACAGCGTGTGTGGCGTCGTGTGGGTGAGCGCTTTGCTGATGTCAATGTTGTGGATGGAGTGGCCCATGGTGGTGGTGGGGTTATGGTGTGGGCAGGCATCTGTTATGGATGAAGAACACAGGTGCATTTTATTGATGGCATTTTGAATGCACAGAGATACCGTGATGAGATCCTGAGGCCCATTGTTGTGCCACACATCCATGAACATCACCTCATGTTTCAGCAAGATAATGCACGGGCCCATGTTGCAAGGATCTGTACACAATTCTTGGAAGCTGAAAATGTCCCAGTTCTTGCATGGCCAGCATACTCACCGGACATGTCACCCATTGAGCATGTCTGGGATGTGCTTGACCGGCGTATACGACAGCGCGTACCAGTTCCCACTAATATCCAGCAACTTCGCACAGCCATTGAAGAGGAGTGGACCAACATTCCACAGGCCACAATTGACAATCTGATAAACTCTATGCGAAGAAGATGTGTTGCACTGCATGAGGCAAATGGTGGTCACACCAGATACTGACTGGTTCTGAGTCCCCAGACCCCCAATAAAGCAACAACTGCACATTTCAGGGTGGCCTTTTATTGTGGGCAGTCTAAGGTTCACCTGTGCACTAATCGTGGCGTCTGATGAGCATCTTGATGTGGCACCTGTGAGGTGGGATGGATTATCTCAGCAAAGCAAAAGTGCCACTATCACACATTTAGACAGATTTGTGAACAATGTTTGAGACAAATGGTAATATTGTGTATCTGGAATGAATTTTAGATCTTTGAGTCCATCTCATGACAAATGGGAGCAAAAACAAAAGTGTTGCGTTTATATTTTTGTTGAGTGTATTTTAAATGTTTCGTGAGGCATAGAATTTGGAGTATTGTACAGAATCTTACAGCAACAGCCTTGGAAAGATCACTAGATGACTCAAACTTGCATGGATGACATGGTGTTATAACATGGCAGAAAGCTAAAAAAAAAAAAAACCTCTTTAACCCCCAATTCACAAAAAGCGCAGCAGCACAGCACACGAGCAGCAGACGCGCAGGTTTAGAACTCCATTCAAACGGGTCTGACGATCCGCACCGGCAGCGCCGCACCGGCAGCGCCGCACCGGCAGCGCCGCACCGGCAGCGCCGCACCGGCAGCGCCGCACCGGCAGCGCCACACCGGCAGCGCCACACCGGCAGCGCCACACCGGCAGCGCCACACCGGCAGTGTCAGGTCCACCAAGCGTCATGACCCTGACGCACTGCTTCAGATAGGTTGGAGTTCTAATTTTGCAGCGTCACCGTCACGTCTCCAAGGTTTTTAGCAGGGCAAAGACAGGAAATAAGCATGCGGTGTCAAAATAAACTTCCGATGCCCTTTCAAAATAAGTCAACTAAAGTCAAGACAGTGATGCACATTACCTCCAAGGAAAGGTTAATGATGGACAACAAAAAGTTAATTCTCGAAGTGGAGAAATATAGAGTAATTTTATAGAGTAATTTACGATGTCAGACATCAATTTATAAGGACCAATTAAGAACAGAGAAGGTGTGGCGTGCGATTGCTGAAACTTTGGGTTATAACGGCAAGTAATTAATGAATACAAGCACAAAAAGTGTTGTTAATCTTACAAATGTTTGTACTGTTGTAGCCAAAACCACTCTAACATGTAATCTTTAAGCAATAAAGTGTTGTCACTGCTGTGTACTAAGATATGAACGTATAGGCCTTATTACCTATATGTACATAAGGTTTTCATCACACTCGTAATGTATGTTATGTGAACCATTAATTATAGATTCATTTACCTTATTAAGGGTAAAAAAATGAGGTGTTTTACGTGTGTGTTAATAGATTTAAGGGTCATTAAACCACAAATACAAAGATAAAATAGAAATGCAGAAAACATTATTTACAATATGTACAGTAAAATCAGTGACGCATAAGGACATTAGATCATTCTGTCTTGCCCAGGCAAACTGCCTTGGGTCAGTTAAAATCCCCACAGTACATTTCCACACTCATTCCAAAGGACTGGTGGTGTCGTTGGCTGTCCAGTCTCAGTTCGGCCACAGGGTGGTAGAAGTCGCCCTGTTCTCTCCGAGGCTGATTGTTGGGGTGCATCTCTGTCGTCTCTCTGCACGTAGCACATCTACAACCAGGAGGAGAAAGCCCAGGGTGCGCCTTTTACTTGGAGCTGTTTGTACAAATTGAATACAAAAAAATCAGATGAAGTATTCACACTCTATGTTGTATGTACGTGGTTTTCTTATATTCCCATAGCCAGAAATGTGTTGCAGTTCTCCACTTAATTCACAATACACTCAGTACACCAAAATAAAAAATACCCATGTTAAGAACAAAAAACAAATATGAAAACGGCGAGAAGATGTGCAGGTTAGTGTAGCAGCAGCGTCCCTGACGCTTTGGTGAGAATTGAAACTTCTACATTTTCGCACTTGCGCAGCTCCGCCTACATTTTGTGCTGCTGCATTTCTTGGTGCGAGTTCAGGGTAAAAACTGTCGTATAATTGTTCAAGGTGAGTACTTCATATATGCCCCAATCTCCAACGGGCTCTCACGCTTCACAGGAAGACATTCGGAAATATGTGATGACAACTTCCGGTGGGTTTTGTTAGCAACAGTAAGTCTTTTCTCCATGTCATTGTAGCGTTCCGTTATGTTCAGCGAATCCACAATTTCCAACCATCCCTCAGTTTTCATCATTTCCACTGACACACAGCTCTCTCTCACACTGGGGACATGTGATTAGAAGAGACGAGGACGCCAAATTTCAGATGATTCCAAACAGGCTGCATTTTACCAACATCACATTTACTTCAGTGGGTTTGATCACAGTTGCTCGAGCTCAGTGTCGGGAACGACACTGGAAGTTGTCATCGCATGTCCACGAGTCCTGGTTTGAAATTGCAAATTGCTAATCTGATCTGAATGTGACCAGCCAGGTCCTTCTCCGCCTCTTCAGATAGTCTGGAACAAGTTTATAAAGTGCACCAAACTCTTCTTACCTGCCAATCACAGCCGCTCATTTTTGTCATCTCCTTTTGAAGAGAATTAAAGAAGGGTTTGGTGCTTCCATTGTTAATTCTGCACAAGTCTGCATTGTTTCTTTTTTCTTACACAGAAGCCAGTTATTCCACCTGTCAGTTGCTCCCATCAGAAATCAGGGAGACAGGTGACGGTGCCAGACTCAAATGTCTTTGTCAGACATAGTAAAAGTGATCAGAAAATGTAATTTATTTTTATCCTACTAGATGCTACTTAAAGGTGCACTGTGTAACTTTCCTGGTGGCCACCTGCTTGTCTCCATGGAGATATTACTGTTTTGTCTTGATTATCCCACAGTATGGAAATAAACTTGGCAATCACAATGGAGACAGGTTAATGGTCTATGGAGAAGCGAACCTGCACATGGTACAAATTCATGTTTTTAATGTATTCTTGAGCTATAAAACATCTGTAATTGAATAAGTGCAAGGGAGATGTTTAATGCCCTACCGTGGAATATTCTAGGCAAAGAAATAACATCTCCATGGAGACGACCCACCTTAGAAGTTCCATAGTGCACCTTTCTTTATGTACATGTGCTTCTTTATCCTCTGGACCAGTGTACAGACGTGCTCCTGCAGCCCTCCACACTGGAACAGATGTCGTCGTACTCGGATGTGGCGCAGGAATTTGAAGCACCGTCACAAATGCACTCCCATCTGTGCCCATGTAACCTCCACATGGCCCCTGTCACTGAGGTCCTGCTGGATTTGCTCCATGTAAATACTGTGCTGTAATCCTAAGTGAGGGGCAGCAGGGAGCAGCGGGGGGGCAGTGGATGGGCAGCGGGGGGGCAGAAGGAGGGCAGCAGATGGTCAGAGCGAGAAAGAAGTGTTCACCAACATGATCCGGGGAGTTTGGAATCGGCCTCCCGTGTATTTAGTGCCTGTTGATCTGTGCTGTGATGTCACTAACATGGACTACATGAACCGTCTGTGTCGTAGGTACAGTGGCAAATCCAATATGAAAGAGAGAGATGGAAAAGGTTCATCAGCCACACCTCCCCACGGTCGACATCGATCTGAGTGTCTCTGCTAATGTAAAGAAACTTCTCCTGTGTCGGAACTCCTCAGGCCTCTTCTCTTCAACTCTCAGGATATCACTACATATTCTGCAACACATTTATATAATCAGATGTGCTTCTCTGGAACAACAGCATTCATACTGTGAGCGGGGTCACCTCTTCACAGATCTGACTTGAAACTTAGCATGGAGGCTTGACCTGCTTCTCTCCAAGTAGACTCCATGACCTTCTGGGCCAGTGAGAGCCGACCATCAGCTCTGTCATCCAGAAGGTCCAGAGGATCTCCATCCCCACCTCCTCCATCGTGGTGTGGACCCGCGGGGCCACTGGGACAGACACATGGACCCCAGTGTCTGCAGTAAGTCAGTGTTTCTCTGTGGTCTCTGAGAACAATAAAGCTTCTGAGCTGCTCTGTCAAATGAATGAAAGAGCACAGAAAACACATGGCCCAAGTTTGAGACTGGTTTTGAAAATTGGTTTTGGAAGACAATTACGCATTCTTTGGAAGAATGTGAAATTGCATTTTACATTTTGTTTACGGATTCTGTAACTCTGTTTAGGATTCAGACCCCACACATCCTGCCAATAATCTGTTCAAACTCCTGCCCTCTGGGAGGCGCTACAGGTCCATCATATCCAAATCTGTCAGATTCAAGAATAGTTTCTTTCCCGTTGCCATTCGGAGTCTAAACCAATCCTGTTCATAACTGGATATTTATCTGTTGTGTGTGTTGTATCGTGCAAGTGTGTTGTAAAATTGTTTTGTTCTGCAACAGACACAGAAGATGTGAGCATTTCTTGCTGTACTGGAAACATATTCCACCAACTTGTTGTGTGGCCATTAATAAATGATTCTGATTCTGATTCTGATTGTGTTTGCAAATAGAAATTTTCAATTGCAGTGTCAAAACTGGAAAGCATCAAATGCTCAAAAAATGAATCAAATATACAGAGCTAATGATGAGAGAAAACCATTCTAATGTAGTCAAAGCTCAGAGTCCCAGTATGCAGGCCCTCTGTGTGTGCATGAATCCATTACAGTGTAATGAAATACACAACTCCAGGTGTGTTTTTCATAGGGAAACTCCCGTCTGACATTGTACACTGTCATTATGTCATCGGGGAAGACACGTCCCACCCCCAGGGTTTGTGCAGTATGAGGAGAAATAGGAAAGCACCACTCGATTTTGCACTTGTGACCATGTAATTAACTTGGCTGTCCAGTCAGAACCACATGCTTTGACAAAACTTCACACAGATGAATGGGTCTGAAACAGTTTCCTGTGTCCTCAGTTTCAAATATGTGTGATTGACAGGTGGATGAACCAATCAGAAACAGTGCACTTCCAACATTTGTCTTCTTCACAGGCAGAGGTCACAAAATAAATGCTGTACTGCTTTGTGCCCTTCCCATCTCCTCCATTCTCTTTGTCCTCTCACGATCCCATCTCATCACGTCATTAGTAAGCAGCCGCCTAATGAATTTCTTATCTGTCACAATTCACTTGTGATAAGCCTCATTGTTTTTTCTCTGCTCTCCGGAGGCAGGAGCGTGTGTAAATGGAGCAGTGTGGGAGATATTTAGATGCGAGATCTCACCAGCCCAAATGTTTTTGGAAAGATTTAAAGGACACACATTTTGCATTCCTCTGGGTTTAATTCTCTTTTCTCTTTGTCACCTTGGAATAAGTATTTCACATGTTCCTGATTAAAGGTAAGGAGCAAAGTCAACTTTTTGGAGCTTTCTACCATGTTATAACTTTGTTCCCTCATCAAAAACATGTCTGAAGAGGTTTTAGCTGCCATCCATAAATATACAAAAGCATGACACAACACAAGACACTACAACTTCACAAATCTGATGCAGTGCAGTAGTTTTACTGGCAGGATGCACTCAAATGCTTTTCTCCAAGAGATGTTTTTGCTTTGTCTGGAAACCTTTATATCTTCATGGAGACCAAACCAGACCAAGTTACAGGTCAGATCAGGTAAGCTCCGTCTTCACCACAACGGTCCAATACAGCGACCGCATCACTGCCAACGCTGCACCGATCTACCTGTCAATCTCACGCTCCATCCTCCCCTCACTCGTGAACAAGACCCCGAGATACTTGAACTCCTCCACTTGAGACAGAGACTCCCCACCCACCCGGAGAGGGCAAGCCACCTTTTTCCAGTTGAGAACCATGGCCTCGGATTTGGAACAGCTGATCCTCATCCCAGCCGCTTCACACTCGACTGCAAACCGCCCCAGTGCTGCAGGTCCTGGTTCAATGAAGCCAACAGGACAACATCATCCACAAAGAACAGAGATGAAATCCTGTGGTCCCTAAACTGGACCCCCTCCGGCCCCTGGCTGCTCCTAGAAATTCTGTCCATAAATACAATGAACAGAACCGGTGACAAAGGGCAGCCCTGGCGGAGTCCAACATGCACTGGGAACCACTTCAGTGACTTCAGCCAGGGTGAACAGTGTAAACAGTGTTGGTGAAGCACTGCTCCCCCTCCTGAGGTGCTGGATGGTTTGCCAGAATTGTCTTGGGGCCGTCTGAGAGTCCTCCTCCATGGCCTCCCCGAACTCCTCTCAAACCCGAATTTTTGCCTCTGCAACCGCCCAGGCTGCAGCACGCTTGGCCTGCCGGTACCCATCAGCTGCCTCAGGAGTCCCCGAGCCAGTAAGGCCCATCAGGACTCCTTCTTCAGCCTGACGGCATCCCTTACTTCTGGTGTCCACCGCCAGGTTCGGGGATTGCCGCTGCGACAGGCACCACAGACCTTATGGCCACAGCTACAAGCAGCCACATCGACTATGGAGGCTGAGAACGAAGACCACTCGGACTCCATGTCCCCAGCCTCCCCCGGGATCCGGGAGAAGCTCTCCTGGAGGTGTGAGTTGAAGGCTGCACCGACAGAAGGTTCTGCCAGACATTCCCAACAGACCCTCGGGGAGACAGTAGCTCAGTTGGTAGAGCGTTTGTCCACTGATCTGAAGGTTGGCGGTGTGTCCAGCTCCCACAGATGAATGCTGTCATTGTGTCCTTGGGCAAGACACTTAACTCACCTCGCCCCCAGTGTCTGCGTACACTGGTGTATGAATGTGTGTGTGAATGGGTGAGTCGTTCATTGTTGTAAAGTGCTTTGAGTGCCTTGAAAGGTAGAAAAGCGCTATAAAAATGTGACCATTTACCATTTACCCTCACAATACGCTTGTGCCTGCCAGGTCTTTCCAGCTTCCTCCTCCGCCAGCGGATCCAACTCACCACCAGGTGGTGATCAGTTGACAGCTCTTCCCCTCTCTTCACCTGAGTGTCCAAGACACACGGCCAGAGGTCGGATGATATGACAACATCGATCATCATCGACCTCCGGCCGAGAGAGTCCTGGTGCCACGTGTACCGATGGACCCCCTTGTGCTCGAACATGGTGTTCGTTATAGACAAACTGTGACTAGCACAGAAGTCCAATAACAGAACCTCACTCGGGTTCAGATCAGGGAGGCCGTTCCTCCCAATCACCCCTCTCCAAGTGTCACTGTCGTTGCCCACGTGGGCGTTGAAGTCCCCCAGTAGAACAACGGAGTCCCCGGTCGGTGCACTGTCCAGTACCCCTCCCAGAGACTCCAAGAAGGCCGGGTACTCTGCACTGCTGTTCGGCCCATAGGCCGACACCACAGTGAGACCTGTCCCCGAACCGAAGGCGCAGGGACGCGACCCTCTCGTTCACCGGGGTGAACTCCAACACGCAGCGGCTGAGCTGTGGGGCGATGAGCCCACACCAGCTCACAGCCACTCCCCGCGGCCAACGCCAGAGAAATGGAGAGTCCAACCCCTCACAAGGAGTTGGGTTCCAGAGCCCAAGCTGTGCGTGGAGGTGAGGCCGACTATATCTAGCCGGTAGCACTCGACCTCCCGCACAAGCTCAGGCTCCTTACCCCCCAGCGAGGTGACATTCCATGTCCCCAGAGCTAGTCTCCATAACTGCAGATCCCTCCACACTGGCCCCTTATGGCTTCTCCTGCAGATGGTGGGTCCAGGGGAGGGCGGCCTCACGTCGTCTCTTGGGATTGTACCCGGCCGGGCCCAGTGGAGGAAAACCCAGCCACAAGGCGGTCGCCCTCGAGGACCCACCCCAGGCTTGGCTCCAGGGTGGGGCCCCGGTGACGCCAATCCAGGCGACGTATCTGGCCTCTGAGTGTGACTCATCATACAGGGGCTTGTGAACTGCTCTTTGTCTGACCCATCCCCCTGGACGTTATTTGCCTTGGGCCTTGACCCTACCAGGGGCATAAAGCCCCCGAAAACATAGCACCTGGGATCATTCGGGCACTCAAACCCCTCCACCACGTTCAGGTGGCGGTTCGAGGAGGGGAAAAAAACAATAAAATGAAATTCCTTGGCCTTATTATGGATGAAAATGTCAAATGTCAAACAGGTTTGATTCACACCCCCCCCCCTTCCAGCTCCCCCCTCTTCACACCTCTCCAGGCCAGTGGACACTCACCAGGCTCACATAGCTTATAGCTCGTGAGTCAAGATGGCGCCTGTGATTGGCTTGGCCTCTGCTCCATCTCAACTGTCTCGCATTGTTATGAGCTGTCTGATATTATATTTTGCTTTATTGAGCCTGTCAACTAACTGTGTCTCAGCTGTCATTCAATATCAATATGATCGGCACACTTTATTTCGTATTAAGGAGCGAATGGAGGATGTTTGCATTACCTGGGCCAGGTATACGGAGTATTTCCCTCCAAAATTTGAATGCGCCACGTCATCTCCTGAATACCTGCGGCTGGCAAAGCGCCGCGGCCGAAGAAGGAAGCGGAGATCCAGGGCTGGGATTCAGACCAGGCTGAGGAAGGAGCGGGGGAAAATCACCGTGAGCGGATTCGGATTCGCAGGGGATGAGCGCTGCCTCCGGCCGGTTCCAGTCTGCGAGCCAGGGTGGGACCCGGCCCATGCGTCACCGCTGTCCCGCGTCGCGGCGTCTGTGGCACTCTGACCGGATCTTCCCGACTCGACAAGCCAAGCTCCCAGCACGGCGTGAGCGATCCTACTGAGCTGTCACCTGTCAAGCCCGACTGTGTGGAAGGTCTCCTGTCTCCTTCAGCGATGTCCAGCTGGCCAGCGCATCTGCGCCGAGTCGCTAAGCCAATACTGGATCGCCTTGCTGAACGCTCTATAGCGAATAAAGCTTTTTCCTTGGTGACTTGTTTAAAGAAGAACGCTTGGATTTTATGTTCTTGACGGAGACTTGGCAGCGAGAACAGGAATACACCCACTTGAATGAACTGTGCCCACCGGATTGTTCCGTGTTTGGGACCCCCGCTGTTGCCCGGGCGTGGAGGCGGACTCGCTCTCATCTACCGGGACAGCTTCTCCTGTAGACTTATGAAGCCGGACCCTTTCTACTCATTTGAGCTGCAGTTGGCTGAGGTTGGTCATACTGACTCATTTTATTGTGTTTTAATATATAGACCTCCTGGTCCTGCACGTGCGTTCTTGGATGATTTTTCTGAGTTTCTATCCTCTGTTATCAAACTTGAGAAAGTTTTAATTCTTGGGGATTTTAACATACACGTTGATGACCCTTCTTGCAGTGTGGCCTCTGAGTTACTGTCACTCACTGAGTCGTTTCATTTTAAACAGCATGTGTCGGGTCCCACACATAAGAAAGGACATATATTGGACCTTGTTTTTTACTTTGGCCTTAACATAGACCAGCTCAGTATTGTGGATGTTCATGTTACAGACCACAGCTGTGTGTATTTTAATTTGTCTTTTGATGTAGATCGCCATCCGCATAAAGTGATTTCTCAAAGGCGAATTATAAATCAAACTGCAGTTGAGAAATTCTCTGAATTATTTGAACCAAGTTGTTGTGACAGTTGCAATGAAGCGGATTCTTTTGCCCAGTCTTTTAATAACCATTGCCTGTCTATCTTAAATGAGGTTGCTCCTGTTAAGATCAAAATATCTCCTCCTAATAAACCCTGTCCGTGGATGAATGAGAACATCATGGCTTTTAGGAGAACATGTCGTCAGGTAGAGCGCCTGTGGAAATCTACAAAGCTTGAAGTGCACAGACGACGTTTAAGAGAGTTGATCTCATCGTTGAATGAAATGATTAAACAGGCCAGATCAGATTATTTTTCTAATCTTGTGAATTTGAACAAGAAAAATCCAAAAATCTTGTTTGATACCATCCATAACATTGTATCACCTTCAGCCCCGCTGGTGCCCATACACACAACAGAAGACTGTAACAAATTTTTAAACTTTTTTGTGAAAAAGGTTGATGATATCCGGGCAAATTTGAAGCCATCTCCGGATAGTACCCCCAGTGTTGGTTCTCCGTTGTGCTCTTGGTCTTCATTTATGCCTGTGACTTTGGAGGATGTTAGTGCTTTACTAAAAAAGATGAAACCGTCTTCCTGCCCACTTGATGTTGTACCCACCTCACTGTTTTTAAAGGTGTTTGATATGATTGGTCCACATATTGTCAGATTGATAAATATTTCTCTGTCAACTGGGGTAGTACCAAGGTCTCTCAAACAGGCAGTTTTAAGTCCTATTCTGAAGAGGCCAAATTTGGATCCATCAGAGCCAGGCAATTACAGGCCAATATCAAAATTGCCTTTTCTAGCTAAGGTTATCGAGAAAGTAGTTTCAGGGCAGCTGACTTCTTTTCTGAATAGTCAGTGTCTTCTTGATAAGTTTCAGTCTGGGTTCGTGAGGATGCATTCCACTGAGACTGCCCTGTTAAAGGTCTCTAATGATATATTAATGGCTGCAGACTCTGGTCAGTACAGTGTATTGGTTTTATTAGATCTGTCCTCAGCTTTTGACACAGTTGACCACAAAATACTGTTATGTCGACTGCAAAATGAGATGAGGTATTTCTGGGACTGTTCTTTCATGGTTTTCTTCTTATCTGACCAACAGAACTTTTGCCATGTTTGTGAATAATATAATGTCCGAAGTCACTCCCCTGTTACACGGTGTCCCTCAGGGCTCAGTCCTAGGCCCAATTCTGTTCCTTTTGTACATCAGCCCTCTCGGTAAAATTATAAGCACCTTCAAAAATGTGTCTTACCATTTGTATGCTGATGACATCCAATTGTACTGCTCCTTCAATGAGTCAGGGTTACACAAGTTAGCTGAGCTCTTAAATTGTGTCTCATCTATTGAGGACTGGCTTGCTCAGAACTGTCTTCAATTAAATTTTAGGAAAACTGAAACTCTGATCATTGCTCCTGAACAGAAAGTTCCTTTGATCAAACAACACCTGGGTTCTCTGGGCTCCTCTTCCCAGCCGAGCCTTAGAAACCTTGGTGTTCTATTTGACCAGTCAATGTCCCTGGACAGCCACTCAAGACTTTTGGTTAAAAACTGCTTCTACCATCTGAGATCTATCTCTAAACTGAGTGCATTATTATCTAAATCTGATCTGGAATTGATTATCCATGCTTTTATTTCTTCTCGTTTAGATTATTGTAATTCTCTTTTTACTTGTTTTAACAAATCTGCAGTCACTGCCTCCAGTTAGTCAGAATGCTGCAGCAAGGCTTTTAACAGGAACCAACAGAAGAGCACACATCACTCCGGTTTTATCTGCTTTACATTGGCTACCTGTCAAATTCAGAATTGATTTTAAAATTTTAGTCTTGACTTTTAGAGCACTTAATGGACAGGCCCCTGAATACATTTTAGAAATGTTGTTCCCTTACACCTCTGGCCGCTCCCTCCGGTCTTTAGGCAAAAACCTCCTGAAGGTCCCAAAGACACGATTTAAAACTCGAGGAGACCTGTCCTTTCAAGCAGTCGCCCCTAGACTGTGGAATGCCCTGCCTCTGTCTCTTCGAGTGGCTGAATCTGTTGATTCTTTTAAAAAGCAGCTGAAGACACTGTTATTCAAACAAGCTTTTAGTTAATTCACTGCTCTTTGTCTTATTTACCTGTTTTAACATTTTTATTGTTGTTTTGCACTTCATCTATTTTTACTTGCACTCTGTAAAGCACTTTGTGATTTTATCTGTGAAAGGTGCTATAGAAATAAAGTTTACTTACTTACTTACTTACACTTGCCCCCTTCCCGGAATGACTTCATCTTCTGGCCCCCGCTCCCCCACACACTTCAAACAGACTGATCTCAGCACCAGCTCCCCTCTGGCCCCCACGCTCTACCCCAGGCCCCCCCTCTCTCCCCCCTCTCCATCACACTGGACCAGGTGAGGAGAGAGCTGAGGCGACTGAAACAGAGGAAATCTGCTGGACCAGATGGAATCTGCCCCGGGCTGCTGAGGACCTGTGCAGACCAGCTCTGTGAGGTCCTCTGCCACATCTTCAACCTGAGCCTCAGCCTGGAGAAGGTTCCTGTCCTGTGGAAGACCTCCTGTGTGGTTCCAGTTCCCAAGACACCACACGCCAGGGAACCAGCCCACTACAGACCAGTCGCCTTGACCTCCCACCTGATGAAGACCATGGACAGACTGATCCTCAGCCACCTCCGCTCCGTGGTGAGCCCCACCCTGGACCTGCTGCAGTTTGCCTATCGGCCCAACATCGGGGTAGAGGACGCCGTCATCTACCTGCTGCAGCGGGTGCTCACCCACCTGGAGACCGCCGGGACCACTGTGAGAGTCATGTTCTTTGACTTCTCCAGTGCCTTCAACACCATCAGGCCAGCGCTGCTAAGGGACTTTATGGACTGGTGTGGGCGCAACCACCTGCACCTTAACACCAGCAAGACCAAAGAGATGGTGATCGACTTCAGGAGAAGGACACCCCCTCATGCACCAGTGAACATCCAGGGGCAGGACATTGAGACTGTGGACAGCTTCAAGTACCTGGGTGTTCACCTCAACAATAAACTGGACTGGTCCCATAATTCCAATGCCCTGTGGAAGAAGGGCCAGAGTCGCCTCCACCTTCTGAGGAGACTGAGGTCCTTTGGCGTGTGCAGGCCCCTGCTCAGGACTTTCTATGATTCTGTGGTAGCCTCTGCTCTCCTCTATATGGTGGTCTGCTGGGCCCCAGGCAGCACTGAACGGGACAGGAAAAGACTGAACAGGCTGGTCAGGAGGCTCTGTCCTGGGCTGTCCCCTGGACTCTGTGGAGGAGGTGGCTGAGAGGAGAGTGTTGTCCAAACTTACATCCATCATGGACAACACCTCTCACCCCCTGCACCAGAGTGTGGAGGAGCTGAGCAGCTCCTTCAGCGGCCGCCTGAGACTCCCTCAGTGCAGGAAGGAGCTACTGCAGATCATTCATCCCCACTGCGGTCAGACTGTACAACTCCTCTGTGCAATAATCATGTCTGTGTCACTACTGGACTGTGACAACTTGCACTGTTTTTGTACTTTCTTTATTTCATATATATATATAGTATTTATATTTAAATTCTCTTTGTAAATTTTGTACATATACTTATTCACTTTATATTATTATTATTTTTATTATTATTTCTATTTTTATTATTGTTTATCTTGATTGCATCACACTTTTCCCCCTTTTTTTGCACTAAACTGTCCTGGAGCTACTGTGACTGTTGAATTTCTCCACTGTGAGATCAATAAAGTCCTGTCTTATCTTATCTTAAATTTATCAGTCACACAAAATACTTAGTGAAGAAGATTCAAACTAGTCTCAGTTGCTTTGGTTTCATATGTAAAGATCTAATGCTGCATACTTCCAAACGATTCATGAAAACAAGGCTATTTACTGCATTTTATAAAGAAATACAATTAATATTTTGCAGAACTGAGTTAAGCATTTTGGCTCGGCCCTCCACGGTATTTTCTGTTCCTGATGTGGCCCCATGGGAAAATAATTACCCCGCCTGCTGTGGAGCATTCAGGCCAAAGCAGTAGCATCTCCATAGAGAAGAGGAGGTAACAGACCAGACAGTTACACTTAAAAAACAAAAGCTAAAAGCAAAGTGGGAGGGACAGAACATGGAGAGGAGTCCAGAAGAACAGGTGGTGGGACTGACAGAAGAGGAGAGAGCTGGAAGGAGGACAGAGAACAAAGTGCTAGTGGATATTGTTTGGAAAAGGGAGGTGTATATTTTTAGCTTTCTTTGTCTACTCTCCAAAAGCTTCTCAAAGTATTTGCACACACTTGCAAAACCTACTGTACAAAATGTAGTTTGAAAGTTTGGCCACAGCTTCACTCCTGCTATTCTCATAAACAGAGGCTAAAGATAACAGCAGCAGTTCAGCCTAAAACTCAAAGGTTGGTGGTTCAATACCCGCTCCATTCAGTCTAGGGGGGTCCTGAACTGGTCCAGGACAGAAACTGGGCTGTGACGTAGTGTCTTTGAGCAAGACAGCTCACACGCACTGCCTTTGTATGTGTGCAGAGATGGTCAGAGAGGAAGGAAACAGCAAAATGTGGATTTACATGACACCAGCAGAGGGCACTAGAAATACAGTGGAGCAGGAACATAAATGCTTTTTTGGTAAAGGTGTATTGTGTAACTTTTCTGGTGGAGCCAAATCCTTGTTATCGCTTCGTCTGGAATGTTCCACAGTATGGCATTAAACCTTTCTATCTTCACGGAGACCAATCCAGACCAGGTTGCAGGTCAGATCTGTGGAGAGGCGACACCACTCGCAGTCAGAATGCCTGTTTTTAAAGTTTTAATTTTGAGTGGTAAAAACCTGTAATTGAATAAATGTAAAGTAGAGCTGTTTAATGTCATACTGTGGAACATTCCAGGCAGAGACATATCCATAGAAACAAGCAGATGACGGACCCCCAGCCAAAAAGTTACATAGTGTGCCTTTAAAAACTGTAGAACTGATCATCGACTCTCCCCCTAGTGACTTTAATGCTGCCTTCAGACCAGGGCATCAGAAAACCCGCTGGACGCCTTTCTTTTCTTTCGATTTCTTGTTCTGGTGTTTGTGGCTCTCGACTCTTTCTCTTTCTTCTCCTTCTTCTGGGTAATAATGTCACTACATCACTGGATAGTCCCTGATTGGTTGATGCACAGACTCAGAATGCCGTAGATGTGCGTCCACAGACTTCTCATGTAAAGTGGATGCCTTGACAGCAGGTGGTGGATTTGAGTTTTTATTGTTGAAAAATGTCTCTGTGACAGTTTTGAACCTACATGTATGACCTTGAGTCTGAATTTTTAAAAGAATTGCCAAGTTCTGTGCAGTGGGAGATAGGGGGTAGTTGAAAACAGACATTTGCTAAGTGAGGGAAATAAAAGGTTACACATATATGCATGAATCTATCAAATATGAAGCTAATGATGAGGCTACACCATTAGATCGTGATTAAGAGCTCGACTTTGTTCCCAGTGTGCAGGTGTTCAAATGTGTGAGCATGAATATATTACAATACATTAAAATACACAACTCCAGGTACGTTTTTCAGAAGAAAACTCCCTTCTGGCAGTGCACACCGCCACTGTGTCCTTGGGTAAGACGTTTTCTCCTTCTTACCTCCAAAGTTTATGCAGTATGAGTAGAAATAGGAAAGCACTTCTAGACCTTAGTGACCATCTAACTGTCCTGTCCAGCCAGAACCGTGACAAGCGGATTAACCAATCAGAATGTCATGAGAATTTTCAAGAGGAGATGTTGTACCATCCCAAGTGAGGACAGTTTGATGCTCTTCATGGTCTAGTTCCAGAGGCTTCTGCGTTCAAAGAGGAACTGCTTTGTCAAGAACTCAACCAGCCACAGTAACCCCAGCTCCGTGAAACACAATTCAACCAGGAGCTCGACAGATGGATCTGACAGGAGTTTAAAGTGACATGATGAGCTCCTGTGGGCATTGCTAAAGTCTGCTGTTTGTTGGAGTGATTCCCCTGGTGCTGGGCTTGGGCAGGATGAAGAAGAGCCGAGCGCTGATTAAAGTCACTGAGACAGCGAGGAGGAGGAGCACATGAGGACAGCAGCACAGATGGAGACGTTCTGCTCTGGAGAGTCCTGCTCCTCCCACTCGTATGTGAGCTGTGTGTGTGTGTGTGTGTGTAGACATCACTGGACTGTTTAGGGACACAGTGGCCTGTCCACAGCCCACCAGGCTACTGCAAGTGTCACAGCTGCTCTAACAGCCCTCTTCCAAAGGCTTGTCTAAAGTAACTATAAAGTGAGAATAAATATCTTAAAAACAACAAACGTTTATATCATATTTTACCAGTATATCATAAATTACCAAATAATAGCTAATAGCTACTAGTTTCAGTCACTTAACTTCCTCACAAAAATCACATTCAGCAAAACTTGGAAAACATGGTGCTCATATTCTTTTAACCAGTATGATGTGCCGGTATGTTCCCTCTCAGCTTCAGCACAGCTCGCACCCGCCGCAGAGGAAAAATAAATACTTCAGACTTGCCGTTTGTTTGGAACCAGCAGTTATTTATCAAAATATACATCTGCACCCGGCATTTAAAAGGGACCTGGCGGTTAACTGGAACCCGGCTCTTATTTGGTATTTTACGGTAATCAAATGAATTACTCATTGGTTTCATTATTACAGGTTTTTTACAATATTTGAATGAAAAACAAACAGAAGTGAGTGGCTCACATTAGCAGAGCCTCAGAGCGATACTTCAGCTCTTTAAATGAAGACTGAAGATTGAGGTCACAAAGTACACAGAGCTGAGTTTTAGATCCAGTGTGTTTGTGAGTTTTGCTGTGTACAAAAGCACAGAGGCGTAACACGGTGAATGACTTTTAAAGATATATTTCCCTATAGTTAACACATGATTGTAGAGTTATAGTGAAGGTCAGAGCCTCGTCATAAGGTTTTGGTTAAAGAAGACGTGCAGCTCGGTGTGACAGTCGTTCTGTTCCAGCGTCTGTTGAATCCAACACAAACACACCTCGTTCTGCTTCATGAGGCCCTGATGAGGAGATCACCTGAACCAGACCTGATTTAAGGAGGAAAAGGAGAAAAAACACTGCTGTGTTCAGCATTATTATTATTCCAGCACATCTTGATTTCTGAACTTTTCCTCAGTTCAAACATTAGTATTGTGTTGTTTCCAAATGAAGATCTTGTTTTCTTCACATTATTTGAGGTCTGAAAACATTTAATCTTTTTGTTCTTTTGATCATTTGCCATTTTCTGCAAATAAATGCTCTAAATAACAATATTTTTATTTGGAATTTGGGAGAAATGTTGTCAGTAGTTTATAGAATGAAACAAAAATGTTCATTTTACTCAAACACAAACCTAGATAGTAAAATCAGAGAAACTGATCATTTTGCAGTGGCCTTTTTGTGCGCTTTATAGTTATCATCTATGACACCTCCTAATCTATGTTAGAATTTGGACATTTTAAATCTAAAATGACTTAATAAAAGAACCCGGTCTGCTGACAAAGTGCTGTACGCTGTGGCCCCTCCTGCACATCACATCAAGCTAGAAAGTAGTTGTTCAGTTGTATTAAATTGAATATGTGACGCTGTCCCAGTGGCAAAAATGGGGTGTTGAAAATAAGTGATTCAAGATGACTCAAACTTGAAATCAGCCTACGTAAAACTTTGAGAGGATAAATGAGAAGGAAACAACTGTAACATGATTAAAAGCTCTGACGATCTATTTCGCAGAATAAATCTGCTTTAAATTTTGGTCATGGTTATGGACATTTTCCCAGCAAACTTTCTAAGAACCATGGGACCATAAAAGCTGAAGCTGCTGCACTGTCTTCTTATTCAAATGAAGGATGTAGCAGACAGACTCTAAAGAAGCACTGAAGTAATGAAAAGAAAGAGAG
Source organism: Odontamblyopus lacepedii (assembly GCA_034769755.1). Classification (NCBI taxonomy): domain Eukaryota; kingdom Metazoa; phylum Chordata; class Actinopteri; order Gobiiformes; family Gobiidae; genus Odontamblyopus; species Odontamblyopus lacepedii. The sequence continues at coordinate 35,569,465 of CM068364.1, forward strand.
AGTGCAGCAACAGGAGGGCTGGGAGGTGTGAGATGTGAGCACAGATTTGATTTGTTTGGGGCACATGGCATCAGCAGCAGCAGCAGCAGCACAGTAATGCGTTTACCAGTCTCTGCTTTAGCATTAGTGCCAGTCGGGCGCTCAGTGGGCACTCGTGCAGAGGAACAGGACCAATCTGAGTCCTTCTGTTTGTCCTCATGTCCTCATGTCCCACAGCCACTGGACTGTGCAGCTCCATATGTCTGCAGCCGGTCTTCCATCCAACACTCCGTCCACTTTAAACAACTGTGCAGAGCTTTATCCTGGAGATGTGCACAGTGGAAAAAAGCAACTCGAAAAATACAAAGGAACCAAAGAGTTATCCTTTATGTAGATTTCTCTTCTTTTCATGTGTAAGCAAAAATGTGGAAGGAAAAGGTGCTCCAGCCAAAGGGATGACCACAGCCTTGAGAGGATTCTCAAGCAAAAGCCACTCAAGAATCTGGTGGAGCTTGATAAGGAGTGGACTGAGGCTGGGGTCAGTGCATCAAGAGCCTCTCTGCACAGACGAAGCCTAAATGGGACATGACGGTGTCAGAAGAGTCTGACCTGAGCTGTGGAGACAAACAACTGGACTGTGGCTCAGTGGTCCAAAGTCAGATGAAAGTAAATTTTGCATATCTTTTGGAGCTCAGATATGCAAAAAATTTACTTTCATCTGACTTTGGACCACTGAGCCACAGTCCAGTTGTTTGGACTGAGAGGCACAGAGTCTACATTGATTGAAGTCCAGTCTGAAGTCCAGTCAGTGATGATTTGAGCTGCCATCTCATCTGCTACTGTTATCCACTGGGTTTTCTGGTCCACAGTCAGCGCGGCCATTTACCGGGACATTTTAGAGCACTTCATGCTTCCTTATGCTGACAAACTTTATGGAGCTGCTGATTTCATTTTCCAGCAGGACCTGACACCTGCCCACACAGCCAAAGGTACCGGAGGATGTCTCACTGACCATAGTGTTACTGTGCTTTACTGGCCTGCAAACTCCTGAATCCCACAGACCTGAACCCCACAGAGAATCTCTCTATATATATAGTCAAGAGGAAGATGAGAGACACCAGAGCTACAGTGTAGTTTACCTGAAGGCCACTACTAAAGTAACCTGGGACCTTCCATTACCTGAGCAATGCCACTGGGGGATCTCCTCATGCCACAGTGCGCTGATGCCAAAGGCCCAGTCAAGTACTGAGTGCACAGAAATGAACTCTTCAGAGGCCTGACATTTCTGTGGAAAATATAAGTTTTCAATTAATCTTATGTAATATTCAAATTTTCTGCGAGCCTGAATTTTGTTTTATTAATTACCAGCAAGCCACAAATTCAAGAAATAAACTCTTGAACTATCTCACTCTATGTGTCATGTGTCATGAGTAGATAAGAGACGTCTCATTTACGTTCAGCGTTTGATTTTCAGACGCTACAAACTGTTATTCACAAGTTCAAAATGAAATCACACACTGGTGCTGTGGTGTTGCCTTCGCTTTCACTAACATGGTGCCACAACAGTAACACTGAGCTGGGCTGTATATTACTGCTGGTCTAAAACACAGACTGTGAGTGTAGCTTCTGACTTCATGCAGCTGAACGTCTGCCCCTAATGTAATGGGACTGTGCTGTTACATGCAGCTGAGGATCAGCTTCTCCTCATGTGTCATTTGATCTTTGAGATTGGATTCATTCATAAACCAGTTTAAATTGGACTTTTTCAGTGCTCTGGTTTTCCTGGCATGTCTGTAAACAGAGTCACAGGAGGCACGGCTGTGGTGCTCCACTTTGGGTGATGCCACTTTTGACTCCACAGTGAAAAGTCTGATTCCCCCTCATTTTGTTGATTCTCTGCCATTACAATACACATGATCTCTAGATATGCTGGTACACGCTCTCCAAAAGAGCAGACAGTGAAGACAGGTCATCAGCTGCGACAGCAAAAACTTCCCTTCAGAACTTTGTCTGTCAAGATACAAAACAGGCTTTTTCTAAAGAACTGACTCTTTTACTGAGTCTATAATGGTTAAGTGTCTGAATTCTTTAACATCTTCTTTCATTGCACAGGAGCAAACAGTTATTACATCACAGGAAGATGCACAGACGTGTTTCGCTTTAGAAATGTATTGGTGCCTTGATGCTAATGCTAAAGCCTAATATTAAAATAACGGCACAAACCAAAATTATCTACACATAAAAATAACTGGGTTGTTTTTACAATAATTAGATTATGATTTTACGTTCTAGTAAAAGTTATCATTAGCACAGAGGCACAGAGACCACAGAGGCACAGAGACCACAGAGGCACAGAGACCGACCTTTCTGAAAATGTCCCTGTATTTATAATCTTCTAAGTTAAAGTTGTTAAAACAGACAGCACTGGTGTAAAATCAATGTTGTTTAAATGTGACTTCCACCTGCAGCTCTCTGTCCATGGGGCCACGGGGACATGGGGACATGGGGACATGGGGGCCACGGGGCCATGGGGCCACACTATCCCCTTGTTTGCCCTGTAGTGTTCTGTGTACACAGGAGCCTGTTACAGTGACACAGTGCTCTGGTTTCATGGAACAGTGAAGGGAAATGGGCGACATGTGGATCAGGCTGCAGATAAACAGATAAGTCCAGCTCACATTTGTTCACATATGTCCTGTAGCCTGAGCCTCATAAACCATGTCATCTCAGAACAGCCGGCTGTGTGTGTGTGTGTCTGTGTGTGTGTGTGTGTGTGTCTGTGTGTGAACCAATCCATGCTGTTTAATGCTGTCCCTGCGGAGCGTAATCCAGATTATCAGGAGTCCGGGAGCTCCGGATATCCCAGCTCTTAGTGCAATTCTTTTCCTGTATCAGCGACTTCCTCCCAGCATCCACCGGGGGGCGCACTGTAGCAGGTGTCATATAAGGTCTGCTGAACCTGTAGAAAAGTGCTCCATTCTCATAAAGTGCACACATCACCCTGACCTTCAGCTACTGCACGGGCTCTCCATCAAATTTACATAGCCGCTTTATGGCTGATACCACGAGACCTGAGGACTGCCACTGTCTCACACTCGTTTACACTCTTGTTTTTAATAACATTTATGTCAAAATCCTCCAGCAGAAACATTCTTGAGGCTGTAAAATGTGCTACAAAGAATATGTTACATTCAAACCCCAGTCAGTGGCACCAGAGGCGGCTCTTCTCGGCTGGGGAGAGCTCAGAACCACATCTAAGAGACAGCACAAGGACGACATGATCAGAGTTTACGACACAGGCTCTGGTGTCTTTGCGTCGCACCAACACTTCAGCCACTTCAGTCTCAGAGGCCACTGCTGATAATGACCCGAGAACGAGCTGTGAACGAGCCGCGAACGAGCCGTGAACGAGCCGTGAACGCGCTCACGTCTACAGACATATGAACGAGTGCTAATTTATTTGTACATTTATGTGCATGTTATGTGTATATTAATATGTTTAATCAGCTGCTAATTATTTATACATTTATTTAAAGTTTTCCTGCATTTATTATAATAACATGACCATGAAGTGAAACTAAAGTGAAAGTCATATTTTGCAGTGCGATCTATTTTTTGCTGCTGAAGTGTTTTTCTCCTGTTTGTGGTTCATGATTATCCACAGTCGTGCCAGTGAAGTGTGACACTGGGGACTTTTGCTAAACACTGCTCACATATTTAACTGCTCACAAATGTGGACTGTAGAAAATAAAATCATAGACATCAGTGATTTCTGTGTGTTTATTACATTTACATTACTTAGCTGCTATGTAGCTACATTAGTCCGAGCACACGGTATTTTCACTATTTTATCCATTTCACATCATTTAAAGTGTCAGTATCAGTAAACGTTATATGTACAGGGCTTTGTAATAAAGTCTTTTTCACAAACATCTCCAGAGACCCTCTTAAATGATATAAGAAGTGGAAAAGTAAATCACACCCGTGCCACTTCAGGGTCCCTCGTGTTTATTCTCATTAGTTTTAAGCTAAATCATTGGCTACAATTTTTATTTATTTATTTATTTGTTTTTTTTTATTTATTTATAAGGGACAGTGCATATTAATGAACACATGAGACATATGTAAATATGCCAGATTTTAGTTTCCATCTGTAGTCCCTGGACAGGTTGTTCGTACCTTTAAGGCCACACGTAACATAACATAAAGTGCAATAAAAAAGAAACAAAATACAAATAAATCCACACAGAGCAAAACGGAAGCCAAGTCAAAAACATAATTTCTTCTAATGACCAAAAAAACTCCTCTGCGACTCGGTGCCATTCATTTCGTTTCACTTTTGTATTAAAGAATTATGCATTCTTATGGCTTTGACTAATAAGAGTTTGTGGTTTGTGGGGATGACGTTCACAGTGGGGACACACGTTTTCGACATTTCTCAGTGAAATCCAAAAAGAAAAATCATACTTCTCAGCGTGTTTTTTTGGTTAAAAAGTTTTGCAGTGGGGCTTTAAAACAACCTCCTTTTCTGTGAATAACATTTTTCAAATATTCTGCTTTGACTCCTAAACAGATTTAGCTGCAGAACTCTTGAGCAGAGATCTTCTGCAGTTCACTTCACTGATCGTTCACTCACCTGCTGAACCATGAGGCAGAGCGATGAAAAGTGAGTGCTCCACTGCGTCCTGCGGGGGGCGCTGTGTACCCAGGATTGTCTTTCCTCCATCAGCCGCAAACATCTCCACCTGTTTCAGCTCAGAGCCACTCTAGCCTCCACAGACCTTTGTGGAGCGCTCAGTCCCGGGCGGGGAGACAGGGGGCGGAGCCAGACATATTTGCATATTCTTTTCTACATGCGTTTGTTGCCTTGGGATTAGCATTTCACATCTTCTAACGAAAAATATTGTCTGCATAAATGACCCCTCTGTTTCCAGTGAGGCATTAGGTGTTGTCACACACATGTGCAGCCCTGGAATAACTGTGACACAATGAGCTGGATTCAGGAAACAATTGTGAATGAAGCAAAATACATTTGGATCCATTTTTACATAAAAAAATGGTTGTGAAATGTGAGTGAATTACACCCCCTGGACCCTCAGTCTTCACTACTGCTTTTGTATTTGAGCATTTAATGATATTAGATGTTTTGTCCAATAAATGCTTGTATCTTCAATCCAACTCCAGGTACAGTGTAAAAGTGTTGAAAGAAAAAACGTAACATATGAACCGCTTAATCTGTGTTCTTTAAAATGCATCGAATCTCTACTAATGGTAATAAACTTCTAAATAAGTAGCAATAAAGAAAATAGGATGACATAAGTAATAAAAATGTATGTTCAGTAAGTAAAAAACAACAGAAATATTGTAATATAAATACAGTATTTCACAGTTATATACAAGAGGTCATAAGGAAGATTCTTTCTGATGTTCTTTTATATTTACGAATATGTCAGAATTACACTTGTTTTCAGTAAAAGTTCTATTGGATTTGAGCACGTCGACCTCAGGTCTGGAGACACAGGGAGGTCACGGTTATGAAATCTACAGGTCCCATATTACACAAAATGGATTCTTCTTATAATGTTGTTACCTCCAAACTAGATATATTGGGACTTTTTTTAGTTTCATTCACACACGTTTGAGTAACACTTGATTATTAGTCTGTCTACATCTCCAAAGCTAAAAACGCCCTGTTCCACCTTGTGATGTCATGATGTGAACACCTCCTTTTACTTTTGTTTCAGTCGAGATCAGCAATTCCAGGAAATTAAATAATCCAAATACAGCTCCTTTAATTCAAAGTGAAAAAGCATGTTTCTTTTTTATTATTATTTTTTTGGTTGAAAGGTTTAACAGTGGGACTTTGCGTGAATAATTTTCAACAAAATCCCCTGAAACTAGAGCAAATTCTGAGGTGTGCAAAAGTGTCTTTTTAAAATCATTCTTCATCACTGAGCTGTGACAAAACTGAGGGCTGAGAGAGAAAAGAGCAACGTGTCAGTGAGCGCTCTGCTGCGTCCTGTGGGGGGCGCTGTGTACCCAGGCTGAGCCTCCTCCAGTCACCTGCTCACATCTCCACCTCCACCAGCTCAGACTACAACTGGAGCCTCCACAGTCCACAGACGGCCAGGATTGGGCCCCTTAGCGGGGCTAAAGACTCGCTTCATTTGCATATAAACAGAGGAAGGGGGTGGGGCTAAAGACTCGCTTCATTTGCATATAAACAGAGGAGGGGGTGGGGCTAAAGACTCGCTTCATTTGCATATAAACAGAGGAGGGGGTGGGGCTAAAGACTCGCTTCATTTGCATATAAACAGAGGAGGGGGTGGGGCTAAAGACTCGCTTCATTTGCATATAAACAGAGGGGGGGGGGGCTAAAGACTCGCTTCATTTGCATAGAAACAGATGAGGGGGAGGGGCTAAAGACTCGCTTCATTTGCATATAAACAGAGGAGGGGGTGGGGCTAAAGACTCGCTTCATTTGCATATAAACAGAGGAGGGGGTGGGGCTAAAGACTCGCTTCATTTGCATATAAACAGAGGAGGGGGGTGGGGCTAAAGACTCGCTTCATTTGCATATAAACAGAGGAAGGGGCGGAGCTAAAGACTCGCTTCATTTGCATATTCACAGAGAAGGGAGGCGTGGCTAAAAACTCACTTCATTAGCATATCGGAACACGGGCAGATTGTCGTCTGTTAAATAATGCAAACCCAAATTCTCAGGTCCAGTCACATGAGCCACTGGCAGCCGCCTGACTGCTTCTCACAGATCATCTGTTAGACATGACTGAATCACTGGACTTTAAAATGGTAAAATATAAGATGGTACTTACTAGGGATGGAACAATATTCAATATAATATTGAATCGTTCGATACTGATCTCCTGATTGGATACACATGTTCGGTCGATATGCACATGTCCCTCTGTGCGCTCAGTGTTTGAAAGAGAAACACCAACGTCCTCCTCAGATGCAGAAAACAGCTCAAGAGGGACTCACAGCTCAACTATTCTAATATATTCTATTCTTCTTTCACTCACTTTTTACTACGTTGATAGACCCAGGAATGACAAAGATTTAAACTTTCAGATCCTTTAAAATAGCTTTAATAACACAGTGACTGTTCTACTGCGATGAGCCGATGCAAATCCAGCCCAGCACAGACACAGTTTAGTGCTCAGTACTCACTGGGTCTGGTTCAATAGTTGTGGTTGGCTACAATTCTGTGTGCAGAACGTGTTATTAGTATGTTTACAACTGAGTTAATTCCACAGATTTTATACCATTATTTAAAATAAAAAGAGGAAAAAAGAACAGGCCCTGTATCATAATGAAAAATACAAAAATATCACACAGCTTCCCCTATTTGAAAGACCACCAGCTGCCAAAGAGGTGTGTGGGGTTTAAAAATCTGTATCACCACATGACATCACGAGGTGGAACAGAGTGTTTTCAGTTTGAATGAAGAACTCAGCCGAAATCTGCAGGTTTGTGTGTTAAACGTGTGAATGAAACAAACAGCTCCAGGTCTGTTTGTGATGGGAACATAGACATAGACATAGACAGCATATCATATCATATCATATCATATCATATCATATCATATCATATCATATCATATCATATCATATCATATCATATCATATCATATCATATATTATATTATATTATATACTATGTTATAGTCATAGATTTTAAAATAGGCCCTTATATATATAAGTACTAGAGACAATATATTATTGTCTCTAGTATTATTGCATTATTATTATTATTATTATTATTATTATTATTATTGTATTATTATTATTATTATTGTCTCTAGTATTAGTATTATACAATATAAGTACTAGAGATGCAACAATATGGTTTTCCCACAATTCAATACGTATCTCAGTGTAATAATATACAATATTGATTTGACTTCTATACATTTTAAGATGCAATTTTCTTTCTACTAAGTATAACATAATACACTATGATGTTAATAAAATAATGCATCCATTACTTATAGTACAGTAGCTCCTCCCACACTCCCACAGTCTGTGCTCTTACAGACACACTGCCCTTTCCCAGCCTAACACTAAAACTATGTTATATTCCATAGAAATGTCTCATCGGACCATTTTCTGAGGAAAACGTATGAGACAGTCAGTGTACGAGCCATTCATTAGTCTGAACACAAGTGGACAGGTCACACCTCCACCAGGAACACGTCATAATACGAACATTTTAAACTGGTTTAAGTCATGAAGGAAAAGCCTTGGCACTTTCCTGTAGGGGTGTGAATCTTAAAGTCTCTGATAATTCGATTATTCATTATCTTATTCACAAATATTCCAGTCAAAGCAATAACATCCCCAGGGAGAAAAGCATTTGATGGACCGTCCACCAGAAAGGTTACACAATGTACCTTTTAAAGGGACAGTTCAGAATTTTGTTCATAGTTCCTCATTTCCTGGTGTTCCAGAGTGTTGGAGACGTGTGGAGACACTTTTAAATCTTCCATCCAGTTCTTGTATTTGCAGAGGTGCTGGTGCTGGGCTAGTGCAGGTCAATGGCCACAGTCGTCCTGCCACTAAAAACAGTCTGACCCACTCCACAGACCCGAGGAAAAACTATCAGAACTCCAGACTGTCCCTGTGAACGTCTGTGTCCACAGAATCATGTCTGAAATAAAACTAACCTTACGTCACATGAATCGTCACATGTTGAGGGACTATTTTCTCATATATCAGTCCGCCGCTGTCGAGCTTCTATCAGGAAGTACAACTCACTGCTGCTGCTCAGACAGAAATCCTTCAGATGCAACAGTTGGTTTTACTTCTAAAATGATTCTGTGCACACAGAAATTCACATGGACAGTCTGGAGCTTTTCCATCCCTTCACCATAAGAGTCAAATGTTTCCTCCTTGACTTTGTTTTAACTTTGCTGTATGTCACGTTGCTCTTGAGCCTCTGGTGCTCTGTGGTGGCTCCCCCGGGTGTCTCATTTCCCCGGCCTGCTCCTGGAGTCCTGGAGTCCTGGAGTGGTCTAAATGAAGCTGGGGATATGACTAACCTCTGGAGCGACTACAGGAGAGCCCCTTCCTTTCAGAGACCCTCCATGACGCACGTGTATGAACAGGGCGGCCTAATTGGAAGCAGTGGGAGTGAGCGGAGCTGAGGGGATGAAGCTGTGACTGGGCCTTCATATCTGAATACAGGGTTATTGTCATTAGGACCGAGGGCAGAGGGAGCGCAGGTGCTGAGGGCCCAACAGCATCTATCCAAGCCACTTTATTTCTATAGCACAAATACATAGTATAACAATAATACAATAATAAAATAAACACTCAGATTTAATCATAAAAGTCTTAAAACAATAAAACTAGTCAAATAAAATAAGAGAATAGAATAAGAATAAAACCATAAAATAGGAATAAATTGGGGCGTGGGGGAGGCAGAGTGTTCCAGAGTTCAGGGCAAGTGCAAAGACACAAGAATTGGGGTAATGTGCTCTCGTCTTTTGGATTCTGTTCAAAGTCGTGCCTCAGAATTTTGGACTAACTCAGTGCTTCTTAAATATTTTCTGTCATGCCGCCCCTAGGAAGAAGGACTCCTGTCTGTATCCCACACTGCGCTCACCTGCATCATGAGGCTCCTGCGTCCTCCTCATCTTTAAAGATCATAGTTCGGGGCATTTGCTTCATCCAGTGTGACAGATCCATGTCAATCCATCCTGCAGCAGGATCAGCTCCTCTGTGTTTGCTCCTCCTTATATGACGCTCACAGTGCTGCTGCTTTACTGAAGCAGCATTCACAAAGGGAGGATTGTTGGGGATATTCGGCATGTTTTCACTGAATAAACTCCAGCGGTTTATCAGTGCGATTGGGCTATAATGTCTTTATTTGGCCTCATGCTGCTCGATGCCAGTGTTTAAACACAGGAAACACAGCGGTCTTTCCTCATTTCCACCGTAGTCACAGTGAAGCCGAGCGCTACAGATGCTTTACATACAGTTTGTTCTCTGCACTTCAGATTGAGGTCTCCTGCTCTGTGCTGAGTGTGTGTTTGCTAGGTGCAAAAACCCCACACTACAGCACTAACACTGTGCACACTCTGACAATGAGAGCGCCACTGCCAACTACTGTAGTGGATGTGCAATTACACTTAATTCTAGTACGGAAAAAAAGCATGTTCTCCGAGATCACACGCGCCCCCCCGGCATCGCACCAGTATTTGAGAAGGACTGGACTAACTGGTGTCGGTAAAGTGCGTTTTGTGAATTGCCAGAATAAAGTGCGTTACTGTCATCCAGGTGGGATGAAATAAAAGCACGACTTGTTCACACGGTTAAAAAGATAAAAAAAGGTTTTATTTTTACAGACAGAAATATGATACACATGACTATGTGCTCTGCTGGAGGTTTTGTTCATAATAATGCACTGATCTTATTCATCTTATTGAGGAAGTTGCCGTGGGCAACACCATCATCATTCATGTTGGATTATATTACATGCACTGCAGATGAGTTCAATATGGAATATAAAGCTATTTCAAAGCCTCTCAGAGAATCGGTGCAGTGTGACTTGTTGATAACATGAACACTGAACATTTTACAGAAATAAACCGACTTCGATGCCATATTTAAGATGCAAAAAGTTTCCCAAATTCTCCAGTGAAATAAATGGGATTCCTGTAAAAACAGAAGAGCCGTTTAGGAGCGATTAGAGACGAGAGCGAGCGGGGCAGAAGAAGGTGAATGCAGCGCTTTTCCACACTCTCAAAGATGCTTTACAAATCCTTGCACGCCACTTTCGTACGAGGCAATGCGGGTGAAGTGTCTTGCCTAAAGACACAACAACACTAATACATTTACAAAATAATATATGTTGTTCTGTGGCCAGAAGAGATGAAGATAAAAAGTGAATAAATGTTGGTTATCTGTGTTATGAACTAGATTGTTCTCAGGTTCTTAGGAATTCTGCAAATGTGGATTCTGAGTAACTTTTCGAGTGGTGGATCTGTCACCTTCTTCTCAGAATGTTCCACAATATGACAGTAAACAGCTCTACTTTACATTTATTCAATTACACATGGTTTTAGAGCTCAAAAATACCTCAAAAAAACAACATTCTGACTGTGAGCGGGGTCGTCTCTCAACTAGGGATGTGACACTAACCAAAATCTGGTGATATCGTATCGTCAAAGGTCTCACAATAATATCGTGGACCATCACAATATATCGAATCCCAAGTCTCTTTGCTTAAATGAACAGTTCTGATGCAGAAATAGCTAAAAAAAACAGAGGGAACTACATAGACCATGATCCTTTGCTCCGTTTCAGTGCAGACGACATGAAGAAATAACAGTTCTAAGCACTTTTACATCTTCGTTCTTTGGATTAAGTCTTGTGAAGTGTTTTTAGAGGAAAAAGTCGCAGATTCACAGTTTTATATTGTAATAAATCTCATTTGGTGAAATGTTTATGGTGAAAATATCATACAGAGACAATAGGATTTCGTTCCATCCCTAATGACAATAAATGTTGTACCAAATGACTGGTCAAAGCATTTTAGAGTCAGTCTTGTTATTCTGTAGAACAGAGGTGTCAAACTCATTTTGGTCCGGGGGCCGTATACAACCTACTTTGATCCCAAAGGGCCCGGATTGGAAAACTCCATTCTCTGTTCAAGTTATTGTATTTTTCGCCATGTTGTGTCTCATAGTGGCGTTTATATTCCTCCTTTATATTTATATTCCTTGAGCACCGCCACTTGTTGCAAACACACCAAGCGTACAGGTTTCCCATTCACCTCCGTGAAAAAGAAGAATTAGTAAATTTTTCTTGGAAAATCCTGCACTCTGCTCCACTTTTCTTATTTTTGACACTTTGCTGATGAGGGCGTCATGGTCACAGTCAAAACGATCGTCCTTTAAGAGCGTTTGGAAAGAGGCGAGTCTTCATTTGTGCTGCTCTGGTGGGAGGCGGCCACACACAGAAGCACTGGAGATGCTGCTATGCTAAGCGGCGTAGAAAATTACCAGAAAAATCTGAAAATTTTACATATTTTAATAGAAAATCAGCCGAGGGCCAGATTAAAGGTCTTGGAGGGCCGGATCTGGCCCCCGGGCCGCATGTTTGACACCTGTGCTGTAGAATATCGTAACATCGTGAGCCTCTCCACCACATCGTGAGCTTTCCCACGATATCACAATAAATATCGTACTGTGAGGTTCATATCGTTACACCCTCACTCTCCACAGATCTGACCTGTAACTTGGTCTGGTTTGATGTTCACAACGATAGAATGGTTCAATGCCATACTGTGAAACATTCCAGACAAGGTAAGAACATCCCCATGGAGACAAGTATCTGATGGACCCTCCACCAGAAAAGTTACACAGTGGAACTTTTAACAAATCCAAATAAACTGAAGTTGAAGTAAAGATCACAAATTAGCTTTTCATTTTAGCAAAAATATTTGTTATTCTCAAGTTACTCCAGAGTCTGTTCTGTGGAATACAGTTCCTGATGATACTGACAGTGGGAAATGTTTGGTGTTCTTGATGCAGATACTGGAGCCGACATATTGCACATGACTTAGTAAAATACAATCAGACGTCACAGTTTCCTACAATAGCTTACCTGGCCATTCTTTGACAGAACTTTACAAAGACGAGTGGAGCTTTATCCAGCCTCCCTGATTCCAGAGACCGTGACTGACAGGAGGATTAACCAATCAGAGAGATGCATGCTCCATTTTGTAAAAAAAAAAACAACAACAACATTGCAGTTTGGGAGTAAAAAGGGGGAAAGACAAAACCCAGAGGAGGAACAGCAGATTTTTGTAGAATGAACAATGGAAGCACCAAACTCTTTCTTATCTCAGGTAAAAGTAACTTAAATAAAACTAAATATATGCTCTTCCATAACCACAAAACCAACATAGAACCTAAAGTTATAATAAATAACATTGTAATAGAAAAAGTGAATGAAATCCAGTTTCTTGGGGTATTAATAGATGATAAACTGAACTGGAAGTCTCATATTAATCTTGCTCAGTCAAAAATTTCTAAGAGCATTTCAATAATAAATAAAGTCAAACATATCCTTGATAACAAATCACTTCACACTCTATATTGTGCTCTAGTGCAGCCGCACTTACTTTATGGTATTGAGATCTGGGGTAATAATTACAGCAGTGCAAAAAATCCACTTGTCACTCTTCAAAAACCAGCAATACGAATAATCCATAATGCCATAAGGTATAGAGACAAACCCACTCTTCATCAAATCCAATGTACTTCAATTAAAGGATCTAATAGATTATCAAACTGCAGTAATAATGTTCAAGGCTAAAAATAATCTTTTACCCACCTGTGGCCAAAGATTTTTCTATCAGCAGGAGGAGGGTTATAAATCCAGAGGTCTAATGAATTTCAAAATCCAGGTTGCAAGAACCACCAGGAGAAGGTTTTGTTTGTCTGTCTGTGGAGTAAAACTATGGAATAATTTAAAAGATGACCATAAAAGATATACCACAGTTTACCAATTCAAGAGGCCTTATAAGCACACTGTTTTTACAGTGTATAAGGCTGAGGAGGGGATTTGATTTTTGTTTTCTTTCATTTTGGAAATAGTGTTGTGTTTTCCTTAAATTGTGATTTTGATTTTCTTTAAATTTGTGAAGGACTGATATGACCATGTTGCAAATTGTGATATGTACTATGCAAAGTGAAATGGGGCGGGTGTACATAAGGTTGCACTTCTACCCACTCCTTTTCGAACAATTGTTCTGATATCTATTGTGCACATGGACACGTACATGTATGTTTTTATATATTTTTGATGTTCGAAATAAACTTGACCAAACAAGAAAGAAGTGATCGATTCTGTTCTGAATCATTTGGAGTTTTGGAGAGGAGAGGAGGAGAGGTCCTAGGGGACATTTGAGAGACGTGTGATACAAATGAGTGGCTCTGATTAGACTGTTCTGTGTTAGGACGGAGGTCTGTCCCACTCTTTGGCCCCATCACAGAACCATCTTTATTCAAACTAAATGTAGACAGGACTGATGCAGGCAAATATCTGCAAGTTCATAAAAAAATATATTCATCTATGGCATTTCTTCACCACAAACAGACCTGGAGTTGTGTTTTGTTTCATTCACACATTTTACACACAAACCCTGCACATTTAGGCTGATTTCTTCTATTAAATAAAAACTCTCTGTTCCACCTTGTGATGTCATGTGGTGATACAGGAAGTGCTCCACGTTGTCACTGAAAAAACTCAAGCTGTTTATCAGGGGGATTGGGGTGTAATGTCTTTAAGCGACATTTATTTGGCTTCATGCTGTCGATGTCAACATTTTTGGCCACAGTAAACACAATGGTCTTTCCCTACACACACTTCATCATATTTCCTCATCTTAACTTTGAGACTGTCGTTTGTTTCATTATCTTCGTCTTCGCAAAAAAAAACCCACACTACAGGCCTAATACCATAGGACTAATACTCCCTGCGCACACTCTGACAATGAGAGCGTCACTGCCACCTACTGTAGTGGATGTGCAGTTACACTTTATCCTAGTACGGCATCACACCCACTGTTAGAGAGGCACTGGGGTATATGGGCATATCTGTGTAGACTGATTGATTGTATTGAAAGTGAATATTGTATTTCAATATTCATCACCCTGAGCGTAAACTCTGAACTACTGAAAAAAGTGTTGGATTTGTGTTGTGGCTTCACCTGGAGGCAGCGCAGTGATACGACTGGAGAGAAAATAGTACCGAGAGATCATGAGCTCTGACTTTTTCCCCGTTCAGGTTTTGTGACACAAATGTCTCACTCTTTGAACACAGATTGTTTTGAGAAGAAAAAAAAAACACTTTATTTTCATGACTCCAGCCAACTTGCCGGACACTTTCATCAGCACCGAAACCGGGGAAGAACTCTGCTGTCGGGAGGTAAGTCAGTGTTGATGCGACACTGCTGACGGAGACGAACGGATTCATGTGAAAGAACCCCAACTATCCCTTTAAGCTAAAATAGGCTGTTCATATGCCATCACAATACTGTAGAGCAGGGGTCCTCACCGTTTTTCAGGTCAGGGACCCCCAAACTGATGGAGAGTTGGAGCAGAGGCCCCCCACTATATATATGACATAAAAGTGTGTTTATATTAAATTGGGCCTAGTGTCATGTATAAGCACAGCTGTTCTTCTACATTCAGTACTGGGGGTCTTCCATCAAAGTCGAAGTCCAGACTTATCCTGAAATCCTGAGCTGAAACTAGCTCCATCTCTACTTTAAACATCTACTCGTTCAAAACAGAAATAAGCCTCTGGCTAAAGCTAAACTCAGGCTGAAGTTTAAGATGCACTTTGTGCTCGCGGCGACTCTGAGGCCAGAGCAACGGAGCAACGACAGGGGGAATGTGTGACTTTTTTAAATGATCTGGTTAAATGACAAAGGAGCCACAGCACATGGACAAGAGTCTGATATGGGACACTGAACTTTTCTGTTCATTCTGATCTGAGGAGTGAGAGGAAAGACACGACTCCTCCTTCTCTCTATTCACTCCTCCTCCTCTCCTATTCTCCTCTCTGTTCACTCCTCCTCTCTGGTCACTCCTCCTCCTCTCCTGTTCTGCTCATCTCCTGTTCTGCTCGTCTCCTGTTCTCCTCCTCCTCTCCTGTTCTGCTCGTCTCCTGTTCTCCTCCTCCTCTCCTGTTCTCCTCCTCTCCTGTTCTGCTCGTCTCCTGTTCTCCTCCTCCTCTCCTGTTCTCCTCCTCTCCTGTTCTGCTCGTCTCCTGTTCTCCTCCTCCTCTCCTGTTCTCCTCCTCTCCTGTTCTCCTCCTCCTCTCCTGTTCTCCTCCTCCTCTCCTGTTTTGCTCGTCTCCTGTTCTCCTCCTCTCCTGTTCTCCTCCTCCTCTCCTGTTTTGCTCGTCTCCTGTTCTCCTCCTCTCCTGTTCTCCTCCTCTCCTGTTCTCCTCCTCCTCTCCTGTTCTCCTCCTCTCCTGTTCTCCTCCTCTCCTGTTCTCCTCCTCCTCTCCTGTTCTCCTCCTCCTCTCCTGTTCTCCTCCTCTCCTGTTCTCCTCCTCCTCTCCTGTTTTGCTCGTCTCCTGTTCTCCTCGTCTCCTGTTCTCCTCCTCTCCTGTTCTCCTCCTCCTCTCCTGTTCTCCTCCTCCTCTCCTGTTCTCCTCCTCCTCTCCTGTTCTCCTCCTCTCCTGTTCTCCTCCTCCTCTCCTGTTCTCCTCCTCCTCAGAGAGGAGGCTGCAGAGTGCGGATCCTGGTTCATACACTGAAGTTGCCTGAGCCCTTCCTGATGCTCGGTAGAACATGTGGAGCTTAAGTTCTGCTGTGTGTAAAAGTAAAGCTGTAACAGAGCACATGAGCTCTGCACATGGAGCCCGGAACAAACAATATAATCTGTGCCGATGTGTTTGCAGTTCGACAGGGAGCGAGAGACGAGGGAATGATGAGAGAGAGACAGATGTGATGAAGGAGAGAACAGAAACCAGTTCATCCTCATCCTTCAAAAACGAAGAAATATAGATTAAAAAAAGTCTAATCAACCAAAGATTTCACGGCCCCCTACAGCACCTCCGTGACCCCCTCTGGGTTTAAGCCTCTGTTGTAGAGTTTAAACTGAGCTGGAGACAGAACTCTCAGGTGGAGTTCATAGTGTAACTGTCAGATTATAGATTTGTTGACCTGGTTCATGGTTCATAGCTCTGGAATTACCAGGCCTATCCGCATGAAACAAAAACTGGCACAAGTCTTCTCTGTCAGTAGAAATAAACTCAAGTGAAATGATTTTTTTCACAGTAGCTTCAGAAATGTGGATATTTCTTTCAAAAACAGTGAATCTCCCACAGCGGCATATAGGACCTGCCTCCACCCACAGCCTCTGTACTTAGAGATTAAAGGTGAGACACTGCGGGGGAACAGGAAACACATCTTAAATTTAGAGCATAGATCATTTTGAATCATCTTCTGTATAGTTTCCTCAGATAAATGTAAGAACAAAATGTATTACACGCTTTTCATCATGTTTTCATATAAATATTAGGCATTTTATGTGTACAAATGGGTAAAGTTTGGGACATCTACAATAAAAAACATGGATAGAGGCAGGTTTAAATGTCTTGGTTCATTTCAGGACGACCTGTTCACTTCATGAGGCCGTCGTTCCACTTCTCTCAAAAACTATAGAGCCGCACTTCCTGTTCCAGTCAGTGTGTTTCATGCTAAAATAAGTCTGTATTTATATATCAGACAGAACAGCGGGTTCCACAGGCATAATCACAGACAGCGTGTTCAGACCTTTGCTATGACGTAAATACTTCACCAGGAGAAGCTTCTGTGTTTAGTAAAGTAGGTATTTGTGTCTCGAAGCTAATGCTGACTGAAGATAAAACAGCAATGATGCTTCACACTGAATGACACTTCACACTGAAGGTAATGAACAGGTGAAACCACTGGTGAGAGAAGAGAATCTTTCTGGATTCAGAAATCAAAAGCATGTGAACATCTTGGTCTGAACGAGGACTTTGATTTGTCTCTTTTTTTTTAAACAAATGTAATACATATATGCTCTCATAATTTGCATAGTTAATATTAATATTAACATTGGTATTAATATTACGAGCATCATTATTAATACTATATTTAGTTTTGTTTCCTTCTTTTGCCTGGACTTTCACACCTGTCTGGTCTGTCGTTGGTTGGTGATTCTGAAAGGCCACACCCATGCTGCACTTTATAAGATTCTGATAGGTCTTTTCCATCAGCACTGTTTAGCAGGGCACAGCACAGCACCACACGCTTTGTTTGCTTTTCCACTGGGGGTTGGAGCTGTCACGATTTTCCATACCTGTTTCGGAGCAGTTCTAACTGTGCTGAGCTGACAATATGACGTGGACAGACTGTCCACTGATTGGTCAGAGGAAATGTTGTCACATACGCGATGAAGCTCGAGGATCTTTAAATAATCACCCGCCGTGTGTAAAAAACGACAACACTGAACACGTCAACAGAGGAGAAACAACGGAGCAGATTGTGAAGACCGCGGTGTGACACTAATAATGTTGCTTAAAAATGACGCTGTGTCGACCCCGTGACTCCACCCACTTCCAGGTGGTAACGACTGCATGGAAAAGATCACCTTGTAGTGCTGTGCTGTGCTGTGCCGGTAGTGTAGTTGCAAAGCCCTATAACTAAACCCTGATGAAGAACGCTCATGGTCCACACCTGTTGTCTTAGGCCATTTAAATAAAGGCCATTTAACTGTGCTTTTCCTCCTGTAACTTTTACTTGTCTGGAGTGCCTGAATTTTGTTTTGGGTCAATTTGTTCTCAACAGCGTGAATAAGTTTCTAATAGGTTGGAAATCTAATACATAAAAAAGGTCTAGAAGGTAGTACTGCACAATTTCAGAAAAAAATATCTATTTGCGATAAAGAAATAAAATAAAACATGAAATAATGGAATAAGTTAAGAATATGCTTAATGTTGCCACCTGCCTAATTTTGTCTGTGCACAACAGTAACACATACCCAAGTGCCAAAGCTTATTAAAAGAAAATCTTAGACCCCACATGTTTGTGTGATACATCATTTTAAAGCTTAGACCTTCTAGTTTCTGTAGATATGCATATGAAGACTGTGAGTGCAGCTAACTTACAGTACAGACATTCAAAAAGGTCTAAAAATGTATTTTTTTGCCTAGAAAAAAATTTAAATAAAATAAAAATAAAGGCTCTACCTTGGGCAAACTTCATCCTAGGCATTTGTGGCTCACTACACTCACTGCTGAAGTTGTTGGCATCAACTGTGTAAAATTTCAGACCTCTAGGACTAAGGGTTTGGTGCTCAGACCCTTTTTGTAAAAATATTACAATTCGGCACAAGTGTCCAAATATGGACCAGATGTTCCAAATGGTAATAAGATGTAATGTGTAATAAATAAGTGTTCTTCTGAACTTTAAGCATATTTTCTTAAGATAAAAAAGTAAAACAAGCCAAAAATGTCTCCCAAGATGCGTCAGATGCCCTCCACCAGCGTCTGCGCGTAACCACAGACCACAGGCCGTCCTGCGGAGCTTTACGCAGCTCAACACACAGTTCCTCTCTCACCTCTGCCACACCCCGGCCACGCACATGCGTAAAGAACGCTCTGAGGGTGTGCTTCTTCCATTCAACGGGCTGTGTCTGCTACACCGAACCACATATCATCTTGGGATGGTCTCATTTTTAAGACGAGAGTGTGAGTAAACCAAACATACCCAACAGTGCTAACAGAAGTGAAAGATAACCTAAGCGAAAGGATGGAAAGGGACAGACATGTTTTCATTCATCATTCATCCATTCATACAAACACGGTCTTTCTGGATTATTTCTCCACATGGAATTATTTTATGAAAAAAACAACTGGATATTCTTTTTCTGAGAACTGTTACGGACTAATTGAGCACAGCTATTCCTGGACTGGACCCGTTTTGGACCGACAGAACCGGCTCAAATTTGAGAAATGCGTATTGTTGGTATGATTATTTTCGGGAATTATAAGTTATGGCTCTTTGGGCTCCCTGTGCGGCATAAAATGAATGATATGGTTGTTTTACTGAGGAATTAAGCTTTCAAACGATGTATAGCTCATGTGGCCATACCGGCTCATGTGGCCATACCGGCTCATGTGGCCATACCGGCTCATGTGGCCATACCGGCTCGTCAAAGCCTGATCCCGTCAGATCTCAGAAGCTAAGCAGGGCCGGGCCTGGTTAGTACTTGGATGGAGACACTGGGAATTCCAGGTGCCACAGTGGGGCCAGTGGCAAAAACTGTCGTTGTGTCCTTAGGCAAGGCACATCACCCACATTGCCTAGTATGAAAGTGGTGTGTGCGTGAATGGTGGTGGTGGTCGGAGGGGCCGATGGCGCAGATTGGAGCCTCGCTTCCGTCAGTCTGCCCCAGGGCAGCTGTGGCTACCATAGTAGCACCACCACCGGGTCTGGAGTGAATGAATAATGCTCTGTAAAGCGTCTTTGAGTGTCATGAAAAGCGCTGTATAAAACTGATGCATTATTATTATTATAGCATGTCAATAGTGGAAAAATAATTAAGGTGAATATCTGGCTTGACTTTTTAATGTTGTGTAGTTGCCTGCGGGTGGTATGAGGTTAAAGATTTTCAATGATAGATTTCAGAAAATAAATAAAAAATAACCTTGACTGCTTTTTAAAACGTTCAGACTCACATCATCAAACAATGATTTTAAAATGGAATTCTAAAGTAATCAGACTGTAAATATGCAGTCAGCTTTGACATGCCGGGTGAGGATCAGTGGTGAGGCTCAAGTGACTGATCAGAGAGTGTTTTTATAGTATATACAGTATAACTGCTGAATATTTAAAAGACTTGAAAAACAACTGTGAATGAAGCTAAATAGAACTCCAGGTGTTAAAATTTTAATGTTAAAAATTTTCAGTGCATTTTAAAAGTCACAGTTTGTGACTTTTTTGTTTATTTTTTTAAAAGACTTTAAAAGAGTCCAAAATTGTGAACGGCACAATTTATTTCTAATGTCTGAGGTGCTACACACATCAGATCACATCAGAAGACCTTCCAGAGGAAACACAAGTGTGACACAGAAGTGTCCCTCCTCTGTGTCCTGCAGCATCACAGCAGCCTCCAGGGGGCGCCAGGTGAACACAACAGGAAAGGCCTCACTCCACTCTGGTGTTTCGGTGACTGATGAAAGTGTTTCCTCTGAAGGTCTACTGCCACATTTGCTGCCACATGTGCCACTAGCTCCTTAGCTAATCCATTAGCTAGCTACTTGGTCTCCTTAGTTGGTTAAAATGCCATGATATGATGTTAAAACCTGAAAAAAGAGACAAAACTGCTAAGTGTGTGAGCCAGGTAGCCACAAAGGCAGCCAACCACAGCCCCCTACTCACAAAAGTGCCAAGGGTAAAATGCTGACTGGCCTGTTTCTGCTTCTTCTGGGACTTTTAGAGAGTGAGGCTAAGAAGAGAGAGAGAGAGGGCTTTCCTGATGCTGCAGGACAGGGACGAGGGACACCTTTGTCCTGAGGGCTCTTCCTGACACAGACCTGACCAGTCGTCCTGTTAAACTGCTCTGAGACCTCTGACTGAGACATAAAGGTGACTGAGAAGCACAGTGGAAATGTTGCTGCAGCACAACTTGAATTTCCCTCAGGATCAGTAAAGTATCTCTGTCTAAGACACTGCAGGATGAGACATTGGTTTACCAAGAAAATTAAACTATTGAGCGCATTGTTTTTATGCTGTTACCGAGAAAATGTTTCTGAAAACACAAACACTGCTTAATTAGATGAGATCATGTTGAAAACGTCTAGGATTTTGTACTCAGAGAAAATGGCCATTCTTTGCTGTTAGTCACGAGTCCTCACATCTGTACATACAAACACACACACTGGGAGCTCGAGCTTATTACAGCTCGTCATTGTTTGATTGGGGCTCATTAAAGGCTGCAGACAGTGACAGCAATGAGTCTATTGTGAGGCCTGTTGAGCGCTTATCTGTCCGCCGCCTCCTGCTCCTCACTCTACCTCTGCCTTTGTGCCTATTGTACGCCACTCAAGGACGCCGCGACGGCTCCCCCAGACACCACTTAAACATCCCATTCACGGGCTCTCAAATGCACACGGCGCACACTGCCTTCGCCCAGAGTCAGCTTACAAAGGACAGGTGTGTCTGCAGCTGAGGGGACACGGGGAAAAGGCTGCGTCAAGATCCTATATTACGCAGAATTGATTCTTGTGAACTTTAAACCATGTTATAATGTTACTGCCTCAGAAATATACCTGGAGTTATGTTCTGTTTCATTCACATATAGTTGAGGAATATATATATTTTTATTTTATTTTAATTTATCTACATCTCCAAAGCTCAAAATGCTCCGTTCCATCTTATGATGTCATGTGGTGGTAGTTTTCAAGTGAACAGCTCCTTTTACCTTTAGTTCAGCAGAAACGGCCAATTCCAGAAATGATCCGAATGATTCTAGTGGAGGTGCATGTTTAAAACACAATGGAGGTTTTCTGTATTCCTACAGGACATGACAAGGTGAAAGTGTTTCCTGGTTAAGAGAAGAACCCCAAATTTGGAGCGTTTGTGCGTTAAACATGTGTGAATGAAACAAAACACAAGTCCAGTATGAGCTGATAAAGAAATGAGGCCTTTTCTGCATGCTCACATTTGGTCTAATACATTTTTTACGTACATCATAGACTGCACACTATTTTTCTCAGAGCTTGGTCCTACAGGGAGGTACAGGAGTAGAGAGGGTTCGGACTACAGTTTGGGTTAGGGTGAAGATTAGGGCTGGGGCTGGGGCTGGCCTTCAGGTTGGGGCTAGAGTTCGGGATTTCAGTGACATTTGAGTCACTTGTTAAACTTCCTGCCCTATAGTTATGTCATTGAATTTGATGCATTACTGCTCCCTACAGATTAAATCAACATTTAATATGGGTAGACACAAAAATTCTACATTTTCTGAAATTTTTCATCAAATTCAGTTTTGGCATCCTGATCACAAAAGTCAGTGACACCCACGGTATATTTCTTACAGCATTGCCACAGACAGAAACCCTCCATGTGATTCTAATGGTAAAATCACTCTGGCTGATTTCACTCAAACTTGAATCGTGGGTCGACGCCCCGACCCTGAACAGTTTGATATAAATAAACTAAAATTAGGTTCAACAGGGCCTTCTCGGCATTTTTTATGGAATGATAAACTTTTATTTGTTGTAGACACAAAATATTTGGTACACATTCATCTCACATTGTGCTGCCAGGGCAATTAGCTAATGGGACATCCTCACAAAACCAAACATGCTAGCCAGATGCATCATGGCTATTGGAACAAAAATTATACTGTTACCACGCCCCCTTACAGACCGGAAGTCCACCATCAGAAAATTGAAAAATGGCAGGATTAGGTTTGGGTTAGATTTGGTGTTAGGGTTAGATTTGGTGTTGGGGTTAGATTTGGTGTTAAGGTTAGATTTGGTGTTAAGGTTAGATGTGATGTTGGGGTTAGATGTGATGTTGGGGTTAGATTTGGTGTTGGGGTTAGATTTGGTGTTGGGGTTAGATTTGGTGTTGGGGTTAGATTTGGTGTTAAGGTTAGATTTGGTGTTGGGGTTAAATTTGGTGTTGGGTTAGATTTGGTGTTAAGGTTAGATTTGGTGTTGGGGTTAGATTTGGTGTTAAGGTTAGATGTGATGTTGGGGTTAAATTTGGTGTTGGGGTTAGATTTGGTGTTAAGGTTAGATGTGATGTTGGGGTTAGATTTGGTGTTGGGGTTAGATTTGGTGTTAAGGTTAGATGTGATGTTGGGGTTAGATTTGGTGTTGGGATTAGATTTGGTGTTAAGGTTAGATGTGATGTTGGGGTTAGATTTGGTGTTGGGGTTAGATTTGGTGTTGGGGTTAGATTTGGTGTTAAGGTTAGATGTGATGTTGGGGTTAGATTTGGTGTTGGGGTTAGATTTGGTGTTAAGGTTAGATGTGATGTTGGGGTTAGATTTGGTGTTGGGGTTAGATTTGGTGTTAAGGTTAGATGTGATGTTGGGGTTAAATTTGGTGTTGGGATTAGATTTGGTGTTAAGGTTAGATGTGATGTTGGGGTTAGATTTGGTGTTGGGATTAGATTTGGTGTTAAGGTTAGATGTGATGTTGGGGTTAAATTTGGTGTTGGGGTTAGATTTGGTGTTGGGGTTAGATTTGGTGTTAAGGTTAGATGTGATGTTGGGGTTAGATTTGGTGTTGGGGTTAGATTTGGTGTTAAGGTTAGATGTGATGTTGGGGTTAGATTTGGTGTTGGGGTTAGATTTGGTGTTAAGGTTAGATGTGATGTTGGGGTTAAATTTGGTGTTGGGATTAGATTTGGTGTTAAGGTTAGATGTGATGTTGGGGTTAGATTTGGTGTTGGGGTTAGATTTGGTGTTAAGGTTAGATGTGATGTTGGGTTAGATTTGGTGTTGGGGTTAGATGTGGTGTTGGGGTTAGATTTGGTGTTGGGGTTAGATTTGGTGTTGGGGTTAGATGTGGTGTTGGGGTTAGATTTGGTGTTGGGGTTAGATTTGGTGTTAAGGTTAGATTTGGTGTTAAGGTTAGATTTGGTGTTGGGGTTAGATTTGGTGTTGGGGTTAGATTTGGTGTTGGGGTTAGATTTGGTGTTGGGGTTAGATTTGGTGTTGGGATTAGATTTGGTGTTGGGGTTAGATTTGGTGTTAGGGTTAGATTTGGTGTTGGGGTTAGATTTGGTGTTGGGGTTAGATTTGGTGTTGGGATTAGATTTGGTGTTAGGGTTAGATTTGGTGTTGGGGTTAGATTTGGTGTTGGGGTTAGATTTGGTGTTGGGGTTAGATTTGGTGTTAGGGTTAGATTTGGTGTTAAGGTTAGTTTTGGTGTTAAGGTTAGATTTGATGTCGGGGTTAGATTTGATGTTGGGGTTAGATTTGGTGTTGGGGTTAGATTGGTGTTAGGGTTAGATTTGGTGTTGGGGTTAGATTTGGTGTTGGGGTTAGATTTGGTGTTAGGGTTAGATTTGGTGTTAGGGTTAGATTTGGTGTTAGGGTTAGATTTGGTGTTGGGTTAGATTTGGTGTTAGGGTTAGATTTGGTGTTGGGGTTAGATTGGTGTTAGGGTTAGATTTGGTGTTGGGGTTAGATTGGTGTTAGGGTTAGATTTGGTGTTAGGTTAGATTTGGTGTTGGGGTTAGATTTGGTGTTTGGGTTAGATTTGGTGTTAAGGTTAGATTTGGTGTTGGGGTTAGATTTGATGTTGGGGTTAGATTGGTGTTAGGGTTAGATTTGGTGTTAAGGTTAGATTTGGTGTTAGGGTTAGATTTGGTGTTAGGGTTAGATTTGATGTTGGGGTTAGATTTGGTGTTGGGATTAGATTTGGTGTTGGGGTTAGATTTGGTGTTGGGGTTAGATTTGGTGTTGGGGTTAGATTTGGTGTTGGGGTTAGATTTGGTGTTGGGGTTAGATTTGGTGTTAGGGTTAGATTTGGTGTTGGGTTAGATTTGGTGTTAGGGTTAGATTTGGTGTTGGGGTTAGATTGGTGTTAGGGTTAGATTTGGTGTTGGGGTTAGATTGGTGTTAGGGTTAGATTTGGTGTTAGGGTTAGATTTGGTGTTGGGGTTAGATTTGGTGTTAGGGTTAGATTTGGTGTTAAGGTTAGATTTGGTGTTGGGGTTAGATTTGATGTTGGGGTTAGATTGGTGTTAGGGTTAGATTTGGTGTTAAGGTTAGATTTGGTGTTAGGGTTAGATTTGGTGTTAGGGTTAGATTTGATGTTGGGGTTAGATTTGGTGTTGGGATTAGATTTGGTGTTGGGGTTAGATTTGGTGTTGGGGTTAGATTTGGTGTTGGGGTTAGATTTGGTGTTGGGGTTAGATTTGGTGTTGGGATTAGATTTGGTGTTGGGGTTAGATTTGGTGTTGGGGTTAGATTTGGTGTTGGGGTTAGATTTGGTGTTGGGGTTAGATTTGGTGTTGGGGTTAGATTGGTGTTAGGGTTAGATTTGGTGTTGGGGTTAGATTGGTGTTAGGGTTAGATTTGGTGTTAGGGTTAGATTTGGTGTTAGGGTTAGATTTGGTGTTAGGGTTAGATTTGGTGTTGGGGTTAGATTTGGTGTTGGGGTTAGATTTGGTGTTGGGGTTAGATTTGGTGTTGGGGTTAGATTTGGTGTTAGGGTTATATTTGGTGTTAGGGTTAGATTTGGTGTTGGGGTTAGATTTGGTGTTGGGGTTAGATTTGGTGTTGGGGTTAGATTTGGTGTTGGGGTTAGATTTGGTGTTGGGGTTAGATTTGGTGTTAGGGTTAGATTTGGTGTTAGGGTTAGATTTGGTGTTGGGATTAGATTTGGTGTTGGGGTTAGATTTGGTGTTAGGGTTAGATTTGATGTTGGGGTTAGATTTGGTGTTAGGGTTACATTTGATGTTGGGGTTAGATTTGGTGTTGGGGTTAGATTTGGTGTTGGGATTAGGCAGGCTGGGTGTGGCATTGGCACGAGCGAGGGATGATCATTGCTGCTATATTTAGAAACCAGTACTCAAAGTTCCAGAAAACTCCAAGCGAGGACATTTTAGTTGGCAGCATCACAAAAAGTCTGAGCAAAGATGTGTTAGAAACTGTAAGTGCTGAAGTGAGAAAGACACAATAACTGCACAGTGATTCTTCTCAATCCCAAACCCACACAAAAACACAATAGGAGAGAGCAGGAGACCACAGAATTTATCAAGTGAACATTTGAGGAACACTGAAACTGAAACTCTGACAGGCCTAAGGATGAGGAGTCCAAAAATAGTTAACAATGCTCAATAAGGCAGAATACCATGAGGTGTCTTGTCTGGAACATGGCTCTCCATCTGTCTCTTTCATTCGAGGCCTTCATGAATTGGTTGTTGTTTAGTGCCTTTGCTGTTGCCCAGTTGTTTAACCCGTCTGCACAGGTTTCTCGCTGTCGACCTCTACTTCTTCTCCCCTCGATCTTTCCTGTCACGCTGAGATGTTCCAGTCCACCTTTTCTGTAGACACGGCCCATGAATTCCATCTGTCTTTTTCTTATCGTTTTAATTAAAGATGTTTCTTTCTTTGCCATTTCCAGCACCTCTTGATTAGATTTCTTTTCTGTCCATGGTATCTTTAATAATCTCCTTAAAAAAACACATTTTGGTTGCCTCCAGTTTCTTCCTTAACTTGTTGGTGATTGTCCAGCATTCACAGCCATATAAGAGAACTGACCATACGTACGTTTTCAGTATTCTGTCTTTGGTGTCTATCTTGATGTTTCTGTTGGTCATGATTGATGCAAATTTTTGAAAGGTGACGTAGGCTGTTGTTTTGCGTTTGTATATTTCTTTAGTGCATTTCCCATCAGATGTTAACAAGTAACCCCAGTATTTGAACTGATTCACTTGTTTGACCTGTACACCATGACTGTGTATGTTACATGTGGCGCTTTCGGATTCTTAGATATTGTCGTGCATTCTGTTTCTGTGAGGTTTAATGCTAGTCCTTTATTTGTGCTTATTTCTACTACAGCAGGGGTGTCAAACTCATTTTGGTCCGGGGGCCGTATGCAAACTACTTTGATCCCAAAAGGGCCGGATCAGAAAACTCAGTTCTCTCTTCAAGTTATTGTATTTTTCTCCGTGTCTCGTAGTGGTGTTTAAGATTATATTCCTCGAGCAACGCCACTTGTTCCAAACACACTGAGCACAGATTTCCCATTCACCTCTGTCAACAAATAAGAATTAGACTATTTTTCTTGGGAAATCCTGAACTCAGCATCTGCTTTTCTCATTTTTTGACATTTTGCTGATGAGGGTCACGGTCGACAGTTAGAACAATCGTCCTTTAAGAGCGTTTGGAAAGAGGAAAGTCTTCATTTGTGCTGCTCTGGTGGGAGTCGCCACATACAGAAACGCCGGAGACGCTGCTATGCTAAACGGTGCAGAAAATTAACAGAAAAATCTGAAAATTTTAAGTATTTTAATAGAAAAATCAGCCGAGGGCCAGATTAAAGGTCTTGGAGGGCCGGATCTGGCCCCCGGGCCGCATGTTTGACACATGTGTACTACAGTATCCAGCAACTTTTGGAGGGTCTGTTCTGAATCTGCTGTCAACACAGTATCATCTGCATACCTCAGGTTGTTAATATTGCGTCCACCCAAACTTATTCCATTGATTTCTTCGATTTCTCTCAGTACGTTTTCACTATGTAGGTTGAAAAGATCTGGTGACAGAACACATCCTTGTGGGACTCCTCTTCTTAGTGATATTTCTTTGCTATGTTCTCCGTCTATTCTTACTGTAGCTTTTTGTCTCCAATAGAGATTGCTCAGGATTCTTAGGTCTTTACCGTCAATATCTAATTCATGCAACATTTGGAACAGATCTTCATGTTTCACTTTGTAAAATGCTTTTGAATAGTCAATAAAACACAGGTAAAGGTCTTTCTGCATTTCTATACATCTCTCTGTTAGCATGGTCATTAATAATAATAATAATAATGCATCAGTTTTATATAGCGCTTTTCTGGACACTCAAAGACACTTTACAGCATTATCCATTCACTCCAGACCTGGTGGTGGTAAGCTACTATTGTAGCCACAGCTGCCCTGGGGCAGACTGACGGAAGCGAGGCTGCCAATCTGCGCCATCGGCCCCTCCGACCACCACCAACACTCACGCACACACCACTTTCATACTAGGCAATGTGGGTGATGTGCCTTGCCTAAGGACACAACAACAGTTTTTGCAACTGGCCCCACTGTGGCACCTGGAATTCCTTGTGGTCTCCCATCCAAGTACTAACCAGGTCCTGCTGAGCTTCTGAGATCTGACGGGTTCAGGCTTTGACGAGCCGGTATGGCCACCACACATTGTAAATGTGTTCCTTTGTTAGCTACAAATCCAAATTGGGTTTCTGATATTTCTGGTCGTATTTTGTTTCTTAATCTTGCCGTCAGTATTTTCAAAAGGATTTTCAGAGTGTGGCTCATCAGGCTAATAGTTCTGTGGCACTCACAGTCAGTCAGGTTTTTTGGGGAATGTGATGAAAGTGGAGGTGATCATGTCGGGGGGGGATGACTCCAGTGTCATAGATGTTGTTTAGAAGTATAAGTTAATTTCTTTATGCCCTGTAACCAGGACAGGTAGAGCGGCTGGATCTACAGTGAGTTACCCAGATGTACAGATGATGTGAGGCAGGAGGTCAGGCTCCACAATTCTTTATTTTTACATTCCAAAAAACAAAGAGCGCAAGTGCAAGAAAGTGCCGTGCAAAAAAAGGTGCCTTGGAGGATCAGAGCCTGGGTCCTCCCCAGCAGCAGCCCTAGAATGACGCCATCAGGCACCTTATATACCACTGGGTAAAACCAATAAAACTCAAAGGGGTGTAAAATTAACATTAGCTCATTTAAAACTAATCCTCCACTAAATTAACCCAAACCAAATAAACTATATAAAACCAAAATACAAAAAATAAAACCCGAAAACCAAACACCTAATAAAATATGTAATGGATCTGATTGCGGTGTCTGTCTCCTGGGCTCATCCATGTCCATTTTCTTCTCGGATGGTTCTCGTACCATGTGTTTGTTGCCACGTAGTTGTTTCTCGCACACCATTCTACTAATCTTTCCCCTCTGTCATTGATTTCCCCAAGTCCACGTGGACCAATGATGTTTCCAATTCTGTTTGCTCCTAGCTTGAAATCACCCATTATGATCTTGATATCGGACGATTTCAGTTGTTTCAACGTTTGTTCTAATTTTTCGTAGAATGCCTCTATTTCTGTGTCGTCATGATCTGTCGTTGGAGCATATATCTGTACGATGCTGATGTCAAAGGGTTTGGCGCTGAGAGTAATCGCTATGATTCGGTCTGATACTGGCCAGTAGCCTTCCAGTGTCTTTGTTATGATGGGTGAGAGCATTATGCCTACGCCTCTGTGGTGTTGGTCCCCTCCTGAGTACAGTATTTTGTATCCTTCTGATGTAAACTCTCCCGCTCCTGTCCATCTTACTTCTGCAAGTCCCAATATGTCAATTTTCATTCTTTCCATTTCTGTTTTTACATTTTCAAATATTCCTTTCTGGTTGAGGGTTTTTACATTCCATGTGGCTTCTTCTTTGGTTTCCTCTTTGTTGGTTTTTTGGGCAGTCACTTGATGACGATCGGGTGCCACCTGTTCCTCGTGCCAGTCCCTACCGAGCGAGGTGTTCTGATTCACGACCCCATTCACGCTGTTTCTCGAATGAAGTGTTGGATGTATTGCCATCGCTTTCCTTGCAGATCTACAGACAGTAGGTTGCAGTTTCTTCCTGTCCGAGCAGTGGCCGTACTGGGCGGCTGTCCTGACCATTGTACCCGACGGTATCCTCTGCTCAGCCCAACGAAATACGAAACCATGAACAGAGGAACTCCCTGAGTGACCTCATCCATCACCTGCTTCCCATGACTTCACGTTACCCTGATCGGGGGGCTAAGTGGGTACTCGACCTTGCCCAAGGGTCTCCCACAGGCTAGCGGAGGGAAGGATAGCCTTACTTTCCTTTGACAAACGTGCTGCCCCGTTACCCCACGGCACAATATAGGGCGTTAATAAGGCAGCTGGATCAGGGAAAGGACACGGTAACAACAGCACCAGCCCTGTCCCTGTTCCTCTCTGTAAGACACAAGTCCGGCTGAGCTCAGTGAACATGGGAGCACACATTTGCACCGGGGTGTCATTATTATAGTGTATTTCATGGGCAAGGTCTCCGAGATGAACCCCACTTTGAGACAAGCATCTGAGCAGCAGACTGAACAGACCGAGCTTTGTGCTGGAGAAACTTTTCAATGCTGTAAAAGCTGTGAAAATGACAAATAAGAAACACACAGCACTGGTCAAAAGTTTGGACTCACCCTCATATTCAGTGTTTTATTTCTATTTGTTTACTACTCAATACATTTGATACACATACAAGTATATACAGTAAAATATATGGAATCAGGTAGCAAAGAAACTTTAAGCTTAAATATGTTTGCTTTTCATTGTTGGGAAGGGGCGTTTTGCTTATTTTTTACTAAATCTACTTTTTTCACTATTGCAAAGGTCACTGGAGCACAACATTAAGCACGAGCAAGAAAACTGACTCCAAAACCATCAAGAATCTCACATTTTTGTTTGATTCTAGACTGATTAAAGTGTTACAGAAGACAGGTGGATGTATCAACATGTGAAATGCACATTTGTATTTAAATATTGTTGAATATTGTTATTTTTCCATTAAACTATTGTTGAATATTGTTTTAAAAATACAGAATATAATGCTATATACTTGAGGATATAAAATAAATGTGTTTTTTTACTTTCAGAACTGAACTTCACTTCTTTTTGACTTGACTTAATTATCTGGAACAGTCAGATTCTATTGGATTAATGCGCCCTTAAATAAGAAAAAATTCAAAACTACCAACTAATGCTGAAATTAGGCCTTTGCAATAGTGAAAAAAGTAGATAAATATGCCAAACGCCTCTTCCCGATGGTGAAAAATCATACATGCATAAATATTTGGAACACACAGTATAAAATGTAGAGCAGTGAAAATGCAGAAAAAGAGGTGGGTCCAAATCTTTGACTGGTCGTGTATATTATCTTTTAACTGATATTTTCCATTATTTTCATTTTGTTTTGTGAGTCTGATCCTTTTCAGAATCAGGGTGCAATTCCTGGATTAATGTTGCTCCAAATATGTGTGCTGTATCTGGCTGCGTGCGCTGTGCTGGAGAACGCAGCTAATGTAGTTAAATGTGCCTCTCACAGTGTCAGCAGGGCCCCTCATTAGAAGACGCTCTTATTGTGAGTGTGTGTGCTTTAAACGGGTGTGCAGCGCGACGGGGGGCCGGGTTACCGCGACCGCAGACGACATTAGCCGACGCATTAGCAATAATCTATCAACATTTCTATAACTTTCTCGCTCTGTGTGCAGCTCGTGCATTCGGGCTCATAATGGTGATAAGAGAGATTGATGATGAATGGAATGCTTCTCAGTGGAACTTTAAAGGGCCCGTGTTACACTATTCTCTGAGCTATGTTATCATTAGTGGTGGGATATTAAGGCATTCATTATGATTAGTTAATTACAAAGAAAATAATGTATTAAAATATGAACACATTTTATTGCAGTTTGCACGTTGTTGTGGAAATGTGAGTGTTATTCTTTTCGTTGGCCGAGATACACTGTAAGAAGTGTTAAAAGCCACACTATTCTGTCTAATGTTTTCTCTCACAGGAAGGCTATAGGTTCCTTTGTCTGTGGTTTATTTCACATGTTAAGGGCAGGGGAGTTCATAATATGATGTTATAAGTAATAGTTTTCTAAATTTTGCCAGCTCGTATTTTGCCTTTTTCCTATTGACGTGAACATCTGTAACAAAAGTCGATCCAATAGGATGCCAGTAAAGGCTGGCACACTTTTTCACTACTTTTAATGTTCTACATAAGAATGAGTAACTTTGGCTGAAACAGAAACTTGAACAATACAAAGATAAGTCTGAATAATCTCTCCCTGTCTCCCTGTACTTCTGCTCCACACATCAGAACATTAG
Source organism: Odontamblyopus lacepedii (assembly GCA_034769755.1). Classification (NCBI taxonomy): domain Eukaryota; kingdom Metazoa; phylum Chordata; class Actinopteri; order Gobiiformes; family Gobiidae; genus Odontamblyopus; species Odontamblyopus lacepedii. The sequence goes on from CM068364.1 coordinate 35,601,597, forward strand.
AACAGTTCAAACATGTCATCATGCAGTCATCATGTATGATCACTTTGTTCTCTTTGATACTTTATCTTTGTGTTCTTGCACAACGTGGAGCAAAAATTGCTTTTGGTCTTCATTTGGCGGCACGGTGGCTGAGTGGCTAGCACTTATGCCTCACAGCAAGAAGGTTGCGGGTTCGATCCCCGGGTCGCCCGGGCCTTTCTGTGTGGAGTTTGCATGTTCTCCCCGTGTCTGGATGGGTTTCTTCCGGGCACTCCGGTTTCCCCCATCAACTCAAAACATGCTGTAGGTGTGAAAGTTGTGTGAGTGAGTGATGGTGGTGGTCGGAGGGACCGTCAGTCTGTCCCAGGGCAGCTGTGGCTACAACAGTAGTTTACCACCACCGGGTCTGGAGTGAATGAAGAATAATCTGTAAAATAATCTGTAAAGCGTCTTTGTGACATCTGTCTGTGAAAAGCGCTATATAAATAAACACTTACTTACTATTTGGCACAGATCGACACAGACGTTCACAGGGACAGTCTGGAGTTCTAATAGTTTCCTCGGGTCTGTGGAGTGGGTCAGACTGTTTTTAATGGCAGGACGACTATGACCATTGCCATGCACTAGCCTAGCACCAGCAACCTCTGCAAATACAAGGACTGGATGGAAGATTTCAAAAAGTGTCTCCACACGTCTCCAACACCACTCCACTCACCAGGAAATGAGGCCAAAATGTCCAAAATTCTGAACTGTCTCAAAATTGTGCCTCCCCTAAATGTGCAGCAATTGACTCCATTTTTGGTCCAGATGCTTAGAATATCAATTGGAACAAGGCAAAAAGCGATCTGGTAAAATTTGGTGAAAGTTTTTTAAATAAATGTTGCTTTTGGGGCAAATATTGTGATTCAATTAATTGAGATTATTTAATTACAAAGCCTGTAATTAATTATATAAATCGTTTTAATCAAGTCCCGCTAATTCTAATGTTTCTTCATCACAAACAGACCTGAAGTTGTCTTGTGTTTCATTCACACGTTTAACACAAAAACCCTGCAGATTTAGGTTATTCCCTCAAATTGAAAGCACTCTGTTCCACCTTGTGATGTCACGTGGTAATGCAGAAAGTGCTTCACTGTGTTTTTAAACTCCGTACATCTTCACTAGAATCATTTGGATCATTTCAGCCCTGGAATTGCCGATCTCTACAAAGCTAAAGGTCAAATGTAGCTGTTCACTTGAAAACTACGACTACAATGTTTTTAATTTTTATTTTATGACTTATTATTAGTGGCAATGGTAGTAGTAGTAGTAGTAGTAGTAGTAGTAGTAGTAGTAGTAGTAATATTTCTGTTATTCTTAGTATTACTAATTATTTTCTTATGAATCTGTATTAAGTATGAGCCTCCTTGCGATTGTCAATAATAATTTACAAAGAACAAAAAAACTTAAAACTACCACCTCATGACATCACAAGGTGGAATTGAGCATTTTGAGAGATGTAGACAGACTTATAAGAAAAGATAACTCAAACATGTGTGAGTGAAACAGACACAGCTCCAGGTGTGTGTTTGTGGAAGTCTCACCGTTATAACACAGTTCAAAGCTCACAGGAGTCATTCTGTGTGGACAGCAGTGTTTCAGCTCACAGACTTTACTGTGTTGTTGTTGACACTGACGCTAAACTTTCTGTAATCGCTCTGGAGAGAGGCGAGTGCACATTTTTAAGGCAGTAAAAACCTCGTACAGAGATTTTAATTTCCATAAATCTGACCTCACTTCATCCCCAGATACGAAGTAAATATGTTTAAATCCAGTATAGCTTTGCCAAGTCGTACCAATTCTGTTGCCAGTTTCAATATGTAAAATGCATTTGGTTTAAAGTATAGACATACAGTGTAATATAGAAATGAACACCACATTCAAATAGGAAGTGAGCATGGGTGCGTTTCAGTAGACCAATGAGGCACTTTCTTTTTCCCAGAGATTCCTCCTGGCCCCTGACAAACTCGCAGAACGAGCAGGAAGGTGAAACATGTGGTAGTGGTCAGGTGCTCGCTCTGGGACAGCTGAGAGAAGAGTGGGACCTGTAGATTTCCACTCATACTTGGTTGATTCCACATTTAGAAGCCAAACCGTGCCAGGGCTATACGACGCTAAGTCATACATGAAATAGAGGTTAGCCCGTTTCATTTGAGTTGTAGAGCACATTATCTGGTACTATCTGGTTCAAACTGCTCTTATCTGTGAAAGGTAAGAACAGTTTGAACCAGATAATAAAAATGTGCAGCAAAATCTGTGGTGTTCAGAGGGAGGAAAAGACTAAGGCCAAACTGAGGCAGCCTAACATGTACTAAGGGCAAAGTGAGGCAGCCTAACATGTACTAAGGCCAAACTGAGGCAGCCTAACATGTACTAAGGCCAAACTGAGGCAGCCTAACATGTACTAAGGCCAAACTGAGGCAGCCTAACATGTACTAAGGCCAAACTGAGGCAGCCTAACATGTACTAAGGCCAAACTGAGGCAGCCTAACATGTACTAAGGCCAAACTGAGCCAGCCTAACATGTACAGCGCTCAGTTTGTGTGTGGCAGTCGAGGGGTAGACACTTAACATGTGATAGAGTTGCAGCAACGCCACCCCAAATCTAGTTTGGGGAAATAGAAGTGTAGGTCTAAGGCACACAGGTAAGTATATCAAAATGCGAGAGCCAGGTTCCATAAATTACAAAAGGCTTTATTTGGCATTTCGTTTAAAAAGAGAACACATTTTTAATTCAATTTAAAGTAACTATACTAATTAAAACCAGTAAAAACAGTGAAGAAAAACCCAAAACAGTGACAGTGGGACAGTGAAGCAGAATACAGCAGAAATAAAAACGCAAAGCCGAGCAGGAAAAGGCAAAGCAAAGCACAAAAAGGCGAAGCAAAGCACAAAAAGGCGAAGCAAAGCAGCAGACACGGCGTGCCCAGCACCACTGCTGACCGCTCCTGACACCTGAAACAAACTGGTGGTTAGGCGTGTAAAGGTAAATTCTGTCGGTACACTGGAATTGCACGACGAGTGCACCGCTAATGAAACTGTGAGCGCGATCCCAGGGTGGACAGCTGGGACCCCGGCTTAACGCAGCCCACTTTGAGTTTGGGTTGACTGGTGCAACACGGATGGAAAGGCGCAGGACTGTGCGCAGAAGTCCTGACACGGCGAATGCAGCCGAGCAGCGGGGCTACGAGGGACAGATGCATTAGAATTTGGGAATTTTATGAATGAAGCGGTAGTAAGGGGCGTTTACCTGTCGCGGCAGATGAGGACGCGCGGTGGCGTGCGCGTGGCCCAAGCAATACGGAGGCGACCAGGACACAAACTACGGGGAAACAGTGACTGTGACAACTGGGATATGGTTGGGACTAAAACGGGACCAATAGAACGGTACCAATAGGCGTTCCTTACCTCACCGAAGCCTCGGCGCACGAATGCGCTGTTAAAGCGCGTTTCCAAAGGGAGCGGAGCGGTGCCGGACGCGCAGTCAACGGCGGCACTAAAAGACCAGGAATTAATAATTTGCTTATTTTCATGAATGGGGCCAAAGGACGAGAATGTTACCTGGTCGTGGAGGACAGAGCAGCTCACACGGGGACCCGGAAATGCGTGTGGGCAAAAGGGGGAGCAACGAGAAAGGAGCGCTTATAAAGCGCACCAGCCCGCGCCGCGGGGAACCAGGTGAGCGCACTTACGTCATAGGCCTCAATAGCCGTCTTACCACATGTGTAAATGCCGTCTGGAAGGTGATATGTCACCCCACAGCAAAGACCAAGCGTCATGCTAAATCTTTTATCCCTTCTGCCATAAAGCTTTTAAATGGAAAGTCATTTTGCTTGTGTCCCCTGATGCACTAAGATTTAAATGTATGGTGTGTGTTGTATGTATTTGCTTTTTATATAGTTTATATTTGTGGACTGTGCACAGCCAGAGATCTGCAAACTGAACTGCCCCTTGGGAGTAATAAAGCTGTTGATTGATTGATTGATTGAGTGATTGATTGATTGATTGAGAGGTGTGTGTGTCCATTATGCAGCACTGCAACAAGTGATGACCTGTGACCTTACAGTACAATAGAAATAAAGGGGCGCCAACACATGACACTATCAAGTACTACAGCCTGAATACACCTATAATATTGACTGTTACAAAGGGAAGGTACCTACAGCTCCTTTTCTCCTGAGTGGCTCTTCAGTTGCTAAGATACTTGCTCTCGGATTTCCAAATATGAATCTTGGCTCCAACTTAGCCACTATAACTGCTCGAGCTTCATTTGGCTGAGCCCAAAGCTATGGGTCACACTCACTTAGCCCACTTCTTTAAAAAGTCTATGGTTTAAACCTAAAATGTCTCTCTGATCTGAACGGTCACTCCCTAAGCCCCAGCACCTGCACTGTTAGAAATTTACTGTAAATTTTACAGGAAATTCCTGGCTAATAGTTGCCGTAAATTTACTGTAAATGGTATACAGGACTGTTACTGTAAATTTATTACAACAAGGTACTGTAATTAATTACAGTATCATCATGTCATTTTACAGGATAGATTACTGTAAATATTACAGCAAAAGGTCACATTTACAGCAACTCAGGTGCCAGGAATTTCCTGTATTTTTAGGGATTTATTGTAATTTCACAGGACAGCATGTTGTAAATATTACAATTACATGCTGTAACTTTGATAAATTATTTCAGACTTCTACAAAGAAAAACAAAACAAGCAGCATATTTGTTGTTCACACTTTTATTTTTATTTAAAATTCAGCATTGTGGCCGCTATTACAGGTTTAACAATTTCACTAAAAAATAAAAACATCAGCCGACCAGTCTACAGGTTTAACAATTATTATTATAGGTTTAACAATTGAATTAAAACAAATAATTAAGCATCAGCTGACCAGTCTATGGACTGGAGAGGGTTACTACGGATTAAAAAATATCTGAGCAGTGCTGATCCTGTGTGTGCTGTGAGGTGGATATATAAAGTGTGTGTGTGTGTGTGTGTGTGTGTGTAAAGACCTGTTTGTGTTGTGTGGTGGGGGCTACATCAGGTATGTGCAGTAGTGGCTTCAGCAGCATCTCCAGTAGTATCATCTGGTAGCATCTCTGTCTCCCATTGGCTGATGTGTTCCAGTTCCATCTCTCTGCCCTCACACCCGTTCACTCAGTCCACCCCCGGCACATGCACTGCCCAGTCTGCCAAGAGGGTCTATGGGCGACCCACCAATTCAAAGTCCAACATTGTTCTTAGTAGTGTTCATACTGGTGCGTTCAGCCCTGGTTTCTTCTATGCTTTGCTGCTGGTCTGGGAGTGAATGACACAAAAGGCTCTGAAAACAGAAAGAGAAAAACACATGAGGTCACAGTTAAGACTGATATGACATGGTCATAACCATGACATGAAAAATGTATGGTTCTTTCTAGATGAATGAATGAATGAATGTGTGTATGTGTGAGTACATATGAGAGGGAGAGTGTATTTTATAAGAATGTCTGTCTGAGGGCGCTTGGTGCAATCAGTGGTGTTATGCTCGAGATGCATTTAACATTTAAGAGTGTGCCCCTCCACACAAACTGTAATGTGTGTGTGTGTGATCAGTCATCCCCTCTCACTTTCATCCCCCTCTCACTAAATTAGACAGCACAATCTGATCATTCATAATGTAAAAGTAATAGTTTTGTATTAAGTGGGCCAGGTCAACTTACTGTCATCCCTAACACTACAAAATAAGTACAAGGAAATGTCTTTGTCACCTACAGAGATACTTGTAAAACATAGTGAAATGAGGTTGGTCGCTCAGCTTTATTGTGCCTGGATATTGAGGGGCTACATACCTGGTATGGGGCAGTGGTTGTTACATGGTGTGGTCTAGGGACCCATCATTTCCCATCACCAGGAAGTCGCGACCCAAATTTTCAAACCAATTCAGTAACATCAGTGATTGATTTAATAGAATTTTCCTCTAATGTAGTTCCCTGGCAATACATCTGACAGGGTCATCTTTTTTTTTTAGTAGTTTTTAGTTTTTAAGTACAAGTACCCAGAACCCACTTTGGGTCCCGACCCACCAGTTAAGAAACACTGGTATGAAGGAAGGTATGGAAATGTAGGCCTATCTAAGTATAAGTGAAGTATAGAGGTGTTTGTGTGGGAGAGATAGTGTGTGTGAGTTTGTTTGTAGGACAGAGGGACAGTAATAATGCTTAGTCCTGACTGACTCGGCATTATTACTGATCAAACTGGTGTATGTTATCATGGATGTTTTGGTGATGACCATTTTCATGATAATGAGAATGCATAATTTAAACACACCTCTGGATGAACTCAAGCGTGCCTGCAGCTTATGCTGGATACTGTAGGTTAAACACGTAATAGGCAAAGACGGTTGTCAATCTAACCAGGAGGTTGCCGGGAGCCCCCATCACACACACTCCTCCAATGGACATGAACCATGTGTCGCCATGCAGTATATCTCCTGAAAACAATCACCAATATTACTCAAAAATGCAAAACACACTAGAGCTTCCTAAAATTAATTCTTTAATGGTCATGTTGAGAAAGACTCGCACACTTCCACTTGAACATTATTTCTGTTGACCGCCACACTCTCCCAACTCAAAAAAAAAAGACATTAGGAACAGTCGTCCCTCAACCACATGCATTAATTCAAGAATAAACATCTACAAAGTAAAGAAAACTTATACCTGGTAAAACTAACTGAGGTTTGCTTGGCAGTGTCACAGACCTCTGTACATCAGTAACTGAAGGCTGGAGAAGAAAAACAGTTGAGTAAACCACAACAAAGAAAACAAATGCTGTCATGTTGTACTTAACAGCAAGAGGGAAATCAGCTTCAATTTATGGTGCCAAATGTACAAATACATGAACTTTTTTTTAAAAGACTGAACTGCTGGCTTCGGTCTTATGGCCATGCTAATCAGTGGATTGTGTTAGAAAAATGTGCAGTGTCCAAAGCAAAGGATGGGGCTGGTATCATTTCTGTTCATTAACAACCAAAAAACAGCAGGACAGAGACTGAAGGGAGCGGTTCAGATGTAATGACAGTTATACTCACATCAACCATAAGGAAGATATCATCCCCCTCCTTGACGTGAGCAAACAGGCACATCTTTCCACACCTGACATTCCTTCCTGTGGATGGGGTGAAAATTGGGACGCATCAATGCACAAAAATAAAATATAAATTTATGAATACAAGATATTAATTATTAATATTAATTTCCACCATTCCTACCTGGGCATACAGCTGCTGCATCTCCTGCAGCCTCTGCGGAAGGTAGTTGTTTAGGTGCCCATTGGACACATCCATATTGATCACGGCTCTTGGCTGTGGATTGCTCTACTTGTTCTGTTTTAACAGAGAGAGTTAACCGGAAGAGTTTTTTTAATTCAATAAACCATTGTTATTAGTCATTAGCGTGTCATTAGCATATTAAGTGAGACTGATACCTTAGCCCAGGCATCCTCGATCCATTGGCAGATTGTGGCGTTACTCGCCCGGCGATGGCTCTCTGTCTTGGTGAATGTTTGTTCTCCTTCTGTCGTCCAATGCTCCCACACTGCTGCAGTTTAACTCTGACCCACCTGTTGACACCAAATATCTATCGGTTGGAGTTCTTTGGTTAATCCACCCGGAATGATGGCAGCACCCAGTTAGTTTGCTTCACTTGGGTGTGTAAGTCAGCATGTTTCTTAACAGGTGCCATTTCGGCTCCTTATACAGGCCGTAATATTATGATGAGGCACAGTGCGCATCACTCTGTGACGCTCCTGACTCCGGGAGCCGCATGGATGTAAGGGCCGTAATGGTCCGACAGTCTGGAGTACGGAGGCTTTCGGAGGTGTTCGTGTGCATGGGGTGGAGGCATGAATACCTCTATGGGTGGAGATCTGTGCATGTTTGATTGGAGTTGAGCATAAGATGGGTGTCTGTAAACTCTTGAATGAGTGAGTCCCGTGTGGCCGAAAGGAAAGGACAGTCCTGGTTCAGTTCTGGTTTAGACCTGGATCAGTCTTAATTCAGTCCGAAGCACTGCAGTAATTGTACATTTTCATTTCGTGATTGCAATTCTTGATGTCGTAACTTTTCAATCCGTATTGTGATGGATAAAATACACACAATACATTTTATACAACTGGACTCATTCGAGAGTTTGCGGATGTTTGTTTTGTGCTCAACTATAACTGCTTCCTCGCTCCGCAACAGTCCGTCCAGCGGTGCGGCTTCGTACTTTACAAAAGTACTAAAACATTTTGACAGATTTTTGAGCGCCGTGTACCACATAAAATCGCTTCGAGGTCAGTTAGCACAGCCAGAATTAATACATACATACAGCGCACTGATGATTTTTGAGCAAATTAAAGGATTTCAAATTTGCCGTATGATCCGAAAAATACGTATAACTTTGTACGCAACTCACCGCACATACACCCGGAGCAGAAGCACTGAATTCGGGGAACAGCCGCAGCGGTAAAGACGCAGGAGCACCGGGAGCACCGGGAGCACCTGGAGCACCGGGAGCACCGGGAGCGCAGATTCACTTTAGCTAAAGCAGCTAACACAAGTCAGAATTAATATGTGACATCACACAGTCGCTAACGCCTCTAATCAAAGCAGACAGCACTGACTCAGATATGCAGAAAGAATATATATCTAATATAACTATGATATAAACAGGGCCGGCCCCCCCATTAGGCAACATAGGCAAATGCTAAGGGCGCCGCCGCTCCACTAGGGGGCGCCGAGCGCAAAAATCGGCGATGGGGGATAAAATTCTCCACTGTCTAAAACATCGTCACTATGAACTGTTTGATTTCTTGTGAGTATCTGTACTCTGACAGTATTTTTATTTTTTTTTGCAATCCAAGGGGCGCCACCTGAAATCTTGCCTAGGGTGTCAAAATGGTTAGGGCCGGGCCTGGATATAAAATACATATTAGACTTACACAGTAAGTAAAATAACGTTCTGTTACCTTTGTCCCCAAAAGCTTGTTGTTGCCGTCAAAAATTTGAAATTCAGACAGCAGCGATCCCATAATGCAACGCAATTACTGTAAAATTGCTGTAAAACTCTGCATGTACAGTATAGTTACAATAAAAATACAGGACTGACCATAAACTTCCCACAATGCATTGCTACTTACAGTAAAAACACAAATACAATACACTGCTGTAAAATTTACTGTAAAAATTACATCAATTGCTAACAGTGTGCACCAGTCATGAGTCAGTGCTAGTGCAGCCTCTGCAGCTCAGGGAGGGAATTCTGGAGGTTCTGAGCTTTCACATGAGGAATATACTGAGAATGAGACACACTTGAATGTGTCTGTATCTGCAGGTGAAGGCTCTGGTGACACACTTCATTCTATTCACACGTCACAAACTAGGAAGGTGTTTGGAAAGTGTGATGACAACTTCCTTTGGGCTCTGCTCACCGTAGTAAGTCTGACAAAATATAGGAAAAATGAGAAAATGTCCCAGTTTTCTTCCAGTTCGGCTCATTGTCAATCCTAACCATACCTCAGTTTTCATCATTTCCCCACTGACACGACTCTCTCTCACACTGGGTACATGTGATTAGAAGAGACGAGGGCGCCACATTCCAGATGATTCCAAACAGCACATACGTCTGCAGGCTTCATTTTACCAACATCACATTTACTTCAGTGGGTTTGATCACAGTCGCTCGAGCCCAGTGTCGGGAACTACACCGGGAGTCATCAGAGGGCGCAGTTGAGGCGGGGGCGCAATTGTTGCCAAGGCCTTAACTGTAAAGTACTGCGGGAAACACTGCACCAACAGGTCCTTCAGGAGAGCTAATGAACCTTCTAAAATCTGCTCAAACACCGCCTCATTGCAATCACAGCCCACAGTTCATAAATAATGTAAATAATGAAAAAAAACAGAAGAGCACGACAGTGATTAGCCAGTCTGTGCACACGTCTCGTACTATTTTAGATCTCTCCGGTGGTGATAGAGCAAGTTTAGTGCCGGTATCAACAACACACAGACACCCGCCCACAGAGAGGAGCCGTGCCTCCGTCGCCCGCGCTCACCACCGTGGCGATTAATGGGGCGATAAATGAGATTGTTAGTGATGTGTGCGACCACAGCGGAGGGGCGCAGGTGATGGAGGCAGACAGGCTGCAGGTGCACAGCCGTGAAGATGTCAGCATGCAAATAAGAAAGTTTTGCATTATTCAAATTCAGGTTAAAGCTCAGGAAAGAGACTTAATACAGTTATATTTAGCAGTCTGTCAGGAAGATAAGGATATTATTTACAGCTGAACAGTCAATGTATCAAATGATCTAAAGTGAAAAGAGTTTTTTTTTAAAAGGATGGAACTAAATAATATACAGGTGGTGACTAATTCATTTAAACGTGGTTACTTCTCACTTACCTTACGCATTCAGAGCATCCAAATTATTCACCACGATGAGTTCAGAGAGGATTTTTGCCGTACACACACACTATGATTATCAGACCAAAAACGCTTTATAAGAAACAGGCAGCAGACATACATTATTTTGACCTCAAGATCTGCTGATATGATATATTTGTACTGGGGCAAGGCATATTTTGATCACATACATGGCAAAAACATTTTTTATATAAGGCCTTTAACTGTCAGTGTGCAGATTTGTTGCCTTGGTTTACTGCTAATATCTCAGTAATTACTTTACCTGTCCATCCAGAACATAGACTGTATATATGAGTGGACATAGCTATCCCGTTAGCCGCCGCGTGCCAAACAGGAAGTGCTCCAGGAGGCTCTTCCGGCTCCTTCTCTCCCTTTTTCCCATTGACTTACACTGATATCTTCTCGCTCGTCTCACTGTACCTGTTGCTGTGGCCTCGTCATTTTGGTCTTACAATGTTCATTTGAACCCGGTCTACATGATCCTGAATTTTTTTTTCGCTATTTTGTTCGCCAAAAACAACCCTATTCATAACGTAGGTCCTGGCTCCAAATTCGCCCCTGTAGCCGTTAGCATCACGAGCCTCATTTGAGCGGCGCTAAACGCTATGGATGACGTCACGCTCACTTAGTCCACTCATATATACGGTCTATGATCCAGAACCACGGGATTTGACAAAAACGTTACAAAGACGAGTGGATCTTTCTCCCTGATTTCAGAGGGCGTGACTGACAAGCGGGTTAACCAATCAGAGACATGCTCCATCTGCCTCTAAAACAAACATGGGTACTTGTATGTAAAAAAAAAAATGTGAAAAAACAACAACAAAAAGGACTGAGAAACAGCGGATTTTGCAGAAGTAACAATCTTCGATAAAAGAAGTTATATATTTTGTTCGGAGTGTAAGAAGAATTTTCCTGAGGAGATGTCTTCTGCATTTAGGAGACACGTGCTACATTGCTGCACTGCTATTAGAAGCTATGGTCTACGTAGTTTCAGTCCCTTCTGGATTCAAACAGAATGTCGAATGGACCGGCTGCTCAGACAAATAATTACTGGGTGTATCCACATGAGAGAAACATTGGCACAAAGTTTAATGTTCTGTCAACAACAATGAACTACGGTGAAATGATTCAGAATGAATCAGAAAGTGGTGAAATTATTCTAGCTCAAAAGTGTGATTGTCGTCATTTGAAAAGACTAAATATCACATGATTAACATGGCTGGTGGACACATTTTTTTCAGAATTTGACAAAGGGCTATATTTTTTGGATAGTTTGGATTTCTTTCAACAGCTGTGAATAGCCTACACCAGGGGTCTCCAACCTGCAGCTTGGGAGCTACCAGTAGCTCTCCACTCCCTTCCAGGCAGCTTCCTAAAGGTTTTCTAAATTATAATTATTGTGCTGAATGACTCAAATTTTATTAACTAAGACTGTAAATGTATAATTTTGATGCCTAACTTTGTGCACTAATAAGTGGTTAAAGGTTTATGTTTTATATGTATCTAACTGCACGTAATGCTTTTCTATGCACAGTTTTATGTAACCTCTAAAATTCGTAGCTCTTTGGCATTTTCTTTTTGTAAAAGGAAACTCACCAGAAGCAAAAGGTTGGAGACCCCTGGCTTAGACTAATAATTATGCCCCTACTGTGCATCTAAATTATTTTCAGGAAAATGTGATGTTACAGTGGGGGAACTTTCCTCGGTCTGTGTTCAAGATGGTGATTCTGTTTTATCTTTGCAAAACTTTTTAAAAATCCACTGACACTGAAGACACTGATGACGCTGAAGATGCTGAAGACACTGAAGTTGTTGAGCTCAACATGAAGCTCAAATGTGCCCCTCTAACCTGGTTCCTCTGAAGTCAGCACTGGGGCTTGTGCCGGGGAACCTTTGATTTGGCAACTAAATGATGAATGTACCAGGTGCGTCCATACTGAAATCTCTGTATTTTTTAAACAGAGGAATATCAGGCTGGTCTCCATGCCCTATGTTGCATCTCAAACCAAACTCCAAACACAGCCATTCAGTCAGATTTGTTTATTTAAGTGACACGTGAAAGGCAGGAGCTCATTAGTCAGCTATCATTTTAACCAAAATGAAACATTTCTCACCCCAGATGAACAGAGTTCATCGTGTTTTAGCTCCAAACAATGCCTACCAAGTGAAACATCTACTCCAACAATTATCAACCCTAATCTCACCGGTCATGAAATGTCCAATGTCCACGTAAAAGCTTCTGGATGAATGAACCCTGCTGAAGCAGAGTTTTATGATTCTGCTTCTATAGAACATGCAGGTCCTGTTCTTCTACCCCAAGAGCAAAGAGGAGGTCACATCCCAATTAAAGGGTGTCGTGTCAGGACTATGGGCATTTTCCTTGGCACTGGCTTTCACTGTGGCCTTTTTGGAGCACTATCTGTCACACCTCATTCTTTGAGTCATTTGTTCTGTACATCAGACAGGGGACATGACCGGGAACCTGTGAATAAAGCTCTGGATGAAAGGACAGAAGAAAACACAGAGTCCAGTCAATCACAGAAAGGTCACTTGAACAGTCCACTTCTAAGTTTTGCTCATAAACTGACTAGTTGACGAGTCTGCGTATTTTTTTCCTGAACTGACTCATGCTCATGGCGTAATCTCTTTCCCACAGCCACGAAAACACAATTTTCAGTTTTCAGCCATTTACACAGCGACAACAGGGTGAAGCGTTTTAAGATTTTCACCCTGGAGGACATTTTCAGATTTTTGCGTTTTCAACCCCCCAAAACGATATAAACGATATGGACGTCTGGCAAAATGTTTTGTGTTTTCCACCTGTTACTGTTGTCGTGTAAATGGCTCCTATATGCCACAAGTTGTGAGCTCAAGGTTCAGCCAAGCATTTCATAGTGTGAAGAGCATTCAACAAATCTATGAACGAGTGATGCTGACAGGGACGGTTCTCAAGTTGCCGGACACTTCCCCCTTTACCAGAGCACACCTTGAATGGTTTTGGTGACTGCTGCATGCCTGGTGTATCTTACAGACCAGAATTCGGGCTGCTTTACTTTCCCTAGGCTCACAGCAAGAAGGTTGCGGGTTCGATCCCCGGGTCGCCCGGGCCTTTCTGTGTGGAGTTTGCATGTTCTCCCCGTGTCTGGATGGGTTTCCTCCGGGCACTCCGGTTTCCCCCATCAACCCAAAACATGCACTGTAGGTGTGAAAGTTGTGTGAGTGAGTGTTGGTGGTGGTCGGAGGGATCGTTGGCGCCGCTTGGCTTGGCAGCCGCGCCTCCGTCAGTCTGCCCCAGGGCAACTGTGGCTATAACAGTAGCTTACCACCACCGGGTATGGAGTGAATGAAGAATACTCTGTAAAATGCTGTGTAAAGCACTTTGGGGACATGTGTCTGTGTAAAGCGCTATATAAATAAACCTTACCTTACCTTACCCTTTCTTGTGACCTTTAAAGTCATTTGTCTCAATGAGGAAGACGGTTTATCTGTCCTGCTAAAGTCATAATTGTGATAGTGACAGCTGAAAAGTACTGTAAAAGTACTCTTTTCTGTAGAAAAGAACTTTTTCTTTGAACTTCCTATTATCTGTTGTTTTCCAAGTTCTGGTTCTATAGTATATTGAGCTGTTGAGCTATGAATCCTTAGACTCTTGTATCCCTTCATTACAGAATGTTCTCTGTCTCTTTTATTTGGTGGATCTTACCTGAGGGGACATAGGTGACTGTGTGTGATAAGCACATACATGAACACAAACGGGAGTCAAAAGTCAAACAGCGGACTCAGACTCTGACTTCAAAACTAGATCGATGCAATGTGAAGCCACATTATCTTCCTCTAGAATTCATCCACTGCACCATTAACACAAACACCATCGGGCTGGGCACCAAAGACCAGCCCGATGGTACGTGGCGCCATCTTGGATCGAAAGGGTCTTCCACTTACTTAGCGTTCATTCAAAAATACATATTTGCCAGTAGTGACCTAGCAGCTTATTCATTATCCCACAGCTCTTCCATTTCCTTTTCTGTTTTTCCTAATCTCTACGGACTTTTTCCACATCTTGCCAATAGCATAAATATTTTAAGTTTGATCCTGAGCTCTATAATTGTGAAAGGCTCTATGTCTGACACAACAAAACTGCTAGAATCACCATGACCCACCATATATAATGCATTCAGTATTTCAAATGAGTGGGATGATGTTTCATGAGCGCGACCACGCCTTTGGCATATTACAACCTTTCCAATCTGCACCCGGGAGAATCCAGCTGTCACTCAAGCCGTGTAAAACTGCACCACACTACAGAATACACCGAGATGGAAACCAAATCAATTGGATATGGTTCAAATGGTAATGAATTAATCAATATGCATCAAGTTGAGTGTTGGAGATACGTTTTTTAATCAAACTAATGGTAATTCCTCTTAGAGGCTAGAGCGGAGATGCATTTGAATGTTACACTTGTACTTTAATTTATCTGTGCTTTGGGACTCTTGAGCTGAACAAATGGACTTATCACTGACCTTTTCCCAAAATGTCCCCCGCTCTTCGTAGATATGGTCTGTTTGAACTGGCTGCTTCTCTATAAATAAAACCTATATGTCTGAGCTGGCGGCCCCTCATACCTCTCTCTATCCACTCACACGCACCCGAGCCAATAAAAGCTGATCTTCATAAGTCTGGAGGGGGAGGCCGGATAACTTTGGGGAAATTGCTGCATGGAAAAGGCAATATATGGTTTAAACAGATAAGAGAGCAGAGGGACAGGTCTGGAATATTAGCCGCTGAAGGCTGTGATGTACACCCAGGATACAGAGGAGGAAGAGGAGGAAGAGGAGGAAGAGGAGGTGGCCCCACAGCTTCAGACTGGGAATGCACACGGTCCTTAATCGTATCCATAACTAAAGGTCACTTATTTTTAAAGGTTGTGCGCTGGGTTAAATCACCACTCAGGGGGAAGTGTTTGACAAGGAAATGTATTATCGCACTGAGCTCATTAAAGTTTGCATTAAAGGTGAATCAGGACTAGCCACGATCCACATTCAAATATTTTATTTAAATAGATAATAAACATATATTACAAAATGACCCTTTAGCACAGGGGTGTCAAACTCATTTTGGTCCGGGGGCCATATGCAAACTACTTTGATCCCAAAAGGGCCGGATCAGAAAACTCAGTTCTCTCTTCAAGTTATTGTATTTTTCTCCGTGTCTCGTAGTGGTGTTTAAGATTATATTCCTCGAGCAACGCCACTTGTTCCAAACACACTGAGCACAGATTTCCCATTCACCTCTGTCAACAAATAAGAATTAGACTATTTTTCTTGGGAAATCCTGAACTCAGCATCTGCTTTTCTCATTTTTTGACATTTTGCTGATGAGGGTCACGGTCGACAGTCAGAACGATCGTCCTTTAAGAGCGTTTGGAAAGAGGAAAGTCTTCATTTGTGCTGCTCTGGTGGGAGTCGCAACGTACAGAAACGCCGGAGACACTGCTATGCTAAACAGTGCAGAAAATTAACAGAAAAATCTGAAAATTTTAAGTATTTTAATAGAAAAATCAGCCGAGGGCCAGATTAAAGGTCTTGGAGGGCCGGATCTGGCCCCCGGGCCGCATGTTTGACACATGTGCTTTAGCTGTATGTAAAAGTTTGCGATGATTGGACAGACTGGTTCCAGATAGATCTCTCTATATAAATATTTCTGTATCTATGTTTAGAAGATTTATCAGTTTCAGCACCACTTCCTCCTCCTGTGTCTCAGGACAAACAGAACCATCCAACGGTTTATTTCAGTGAGACGTGGGAAACAGAAGAGCTCATTCGTCAACTTTAATTTAGAACGAGACAAAACTTTAAACTCGTTCAGTCAGCAGCTCATTGAATACGTTGCATTGTATGTTTTTATTTGACTGAGATGAGACATGGAACTGGACGGATGTGATACTGAATGAACAGAAACACACCGGATTGAAGCTGAAGCCTTATTTCCATCTGCTGTCCCAAAAGACTGGACTCATAATGTCACAATATAACAAGAAAGCAAACACATCACCGAAGGATGTAACATTAACCGAAATATGGAGATACAGTGATCCCTCGCTATAACGCGGTTCATCTTTCGCGGCTTCGCTGTTTCGCAGATTTTTTTATGCTTTTTTCTTTTTTTTTTTTTTTAACAGTGCATTGTGTTCTGAATCCTGATTGGCCAAGGGACTGTAGTCTAGAAGTGATAAAAGTTGACTGGTCTTTCACTTAGACCAGGGGTCAGCAACCTTTAACACTCAAAGAGCCGTTTGGAGCGTCTCCCACAGAAAAGAAAACATGGGTGCCATAAAGAAGGAGGAAAATAACATAAGGACGACGGGAGAAGACACCTGCACCACAG
>CM068364.1:35623444-35633444 GCA_034769755.1 Odontamblyopus lacepedii
GTAAAACTTTCATGCCAAAGCCGACTAATTGTGACAGGAGCAAAAATGGTGTGATAGCGCCCCCTACAGAACACAACAAACTTTTGCATGGACGGTCAAAATTTTAGTTTTTAGAAAATGTACCAAATTTTGTACAAAATTACTTTGGCCCATCTCAATCAAAAAAGCCAATGTAAACCATATGGTATTTTTAACCGTGTTGCCATGGTGATGCGTGAAAGCTCCAATGTTATCCTAATGGGAAATGTCAGATAAATTCCCATTCATGAAAAATATTTTACTTTCACAGAATATTCTCATATTTGGCTCAATGACTCTGCATGTCATCCCAATCAAAAAAGTCAATGACAACCATATGGTATATTTCACAGGGTTGCCATGGCGATGCACCAAATCCTCCATGTTATCCTAATGGGAAAATTTCTACAATTTCTTACTTTTCAAAGTGATATAACGGCTTAATAGTTTTATTGAAGAACATGAAATTTGGCACAGTGATTCTTCAAGTCAGCCTAAACAAAAAAGTCCAGGGGGCCAAAGTTGTATTTTGCACGGTGTTGCCATGGCGATGTCCCAAAGTGCCTATATTCGTCAATGTTAACACATCAGGATCTCCGGTGTGTGTGGACTTTATGTGTTTAGTGACAAGTTCAGCCCAAAGCCACAAACACACCGAGACAACAGTCTCATCAGCACCACCCGGGGGAGGGTCAGCACCACCCGGGGGAGCGCCGGGTCGGCCCAGTGCGAAGCGCGGCCCGCGAGGGCCGTTCGATGCCGCTTGCGGCTTAAATTTTATTTTCTATCCTAGTTTTTCTTCATCAATCCTAACATCTCACTAACACTCGTCTAGTTCCTTACCTCAACCTCGTACACTTTCTGAGGCACTTTTAACATTATTGGCGTCAAATGTGCGCTGTGCAGCTTTTCTCTTGGAGGGTCCGTCACCTTCTTTGTTTCTAATGTCATTGCTCTGCCTGGAAAGTTCCACAGTATGACTTTAAACAGCTCTACTTTACATGTATTCAATTACAGAAAAACAGGGGTTCTGACTGTGAGCGGAGTCGCCTCTCCACAGATCTGACCTGTAACTTTGTCTGGTTTGATCTCCATGAAGATAGAAAGGTTTAATACTGTGAAACATTCCAGACAAAGCAATAACATCTCCATGGAGACAAGCACCAGAAAAGATGCACACAGTGCACTTTTAGACGACTGCAGTTCCTTTTTAATGCACGATGTGTTGAAAAACAAAAAAACAAAGGATGAAGTTGTAATTGTTATTTTCAACCAACTGATGCCCCTTGGACCCTGAAGTGACATCACAGTTAACAAAGCTATAAGGAAATAACTGTATGAGTCTAAAAAGTCCATGGGATAAATATCCTGCCATATATATTTTTACTTGTAAAAACAGTCTTGCAGGTGAAATAAAGTTTTGCAGCTGTAAAAAACAGTCTGTGCTTGTGCAAAAAAATAAAATAAAATCTGCCCTTGTATTAAGACATTTTGTACCTGTAACAATAGTTTGGATTATTATTTTGTGTGTGCGCAAATAATTTTGTATCTGCACAGTTAATTTGTGACATCTAAAACTGCAAAACTGCACCTACAGGCAAAACTCAAACACAAAACTGTTCTGTGTGAATATGAAATCATTTTGGCATTTTCACCCCTATGAACTAACATCAAGGACCATGTTGTCCACCCTCCTGTGGGTTCACCACCTGCAGAGGGGTTCATAGGGGGGGTCAGGTGCTATGAGGATTAGGCAGCAAACTGCCCCCACGACCCAGCCGGATTAAGCGGGAGAAGATGGATGGATGGATGGAAGATGGATGGATGGATATATTGTGTATATTTGTCTGTTAAACATACATATTTACTGTTAATTGAAAGTACTGATAACTTCATGACTCCACAGCAGCAGGGCCCGTCACCTGCTTGTCACCATGAAGACTGTATTACTTTAGCATTAAATAAATGATGTCTACACAGAGGAGATGCTGCTAGGCCAGTTTACAGGTCATATCTGTGGAGCACTGAGCTCACTCATAAAGGAATGTGTGCAGGATGTATGTTTGAGCACTAACACCCATGACAACAGAAATGCATGTTAGCCAAGTTTAATATCACCATGGAAACTGTCCAGACAATGCAATAACACCTTCACGGTAGCAGACCCCCCACCTGAAAAGTTACACAGTGCAGCTTTAACAGTAGATCAGGCGTCTAGAGTAAAAAAAAGCCACAGTTCCTAAATCTATAACAATACAAAGAGTGTGTCAGTCAGTCCCGTTGTGACGCTGATGTGACAGTGTATTTCACTCTTCTGAGGCACTGACGTCTCACTCAGGGGAGACAGGCCCTACAGCCATCCATTCATCACATGCCACTCGTCCTCCACTCCATCTGTCCGTCTGTCAGCCTCCCCACACCTCCTCCATCACCAGTCCAGCTCAGGTGGAGCGCGACGCAGAGGCAGAGGAAAAGAGTGGAGCAGAGATGAAGAAGAAAGAGCAGTTTACAGAGTCACATAATGCATTCGACAATCCAACTTTATTTGCACTTTAAAAACAAAGTGCTTAACCCACAAATGAGAACAAAGACAACAAAAACAAAAGACAACAGCTCAAACTGTTAAAGCAGAACTATTATGCAAAATGGACTTTTAACCATGTTATCGTAGTTTCCTTCTCATTTACCATTTCAAAGTTGTTTTTAAGAGTGTTTCATGCATATTTGAGGAAAATGTCTGAAAAATCCACTGCTCACTATCTTGATCTGCAGATATCCACTGGAGGGGCCACGGCTACACGGCTTTTTGTTGTGACGACGTTTACAGCCATGTCAGCTCCCACTGGGCACCACAGTTTTCTTTTATTTAGTCATTTCAGATGAATATTTGAATTAGTGCTGTCAAACAATTCATTTTTAAAAAAAATCAGATTAATCACACTTTAGAATTAGGATTAATCACGATTAATCGCAGTTAATTATTCACCAAAAAAAGACCAAAATATTTTGGCAAAAATGCAATTTATTATCAAAAAGTTATTTCATTGATGTTAGAATAAAATGCTTATAATGATGAAGTTATTAAAAATGTACATCAAGCTAAAAGTAGTCTCAAGGAATGATACAAACCAGGCTCAGAGCATGAAAGAGCCTTTGTTCAGAATCTGTGTGGCATGACAGCACTATATCTGCTAAAACCACATGTTTGAACTTTTGACCTCTGCTAGAGGGGACAAAATCCCTTCTCAACCATATATCTGTGCTTATCTGATGAAATGTAAACCTAAAGCATGATATACTTTGACCATGCTGTCTATTGTAAACCTAACACTGACATGATGTATTGTAATGACACAATAAAAAGTCGTGCCAGAAATACGGGGGGTGGGAGAGTCTGGAGTGGACGAGCCTAGAGAAGCGCACGTCTCGTCTCCCCCGTGTGCACGTAAAAGAGAACTGGCTCAGGTGATTTAATCCTCAATTGTGGTAGGAGACTGGCCTTTATATAAATTGTCAGAGTATTTTCACTGCTTGTGATTTTATATTTTATGACAATTGACATTTTTCTGTCGCTTGTAGTTTTGTTGACAACATTGCCGCAGCCGCACTCCGCCAGCGTTGTTTGTCGTGCTTGGCTCGTTTTTCGTGTACAAGTAGCGTCGTTGCTGCCGCTGAATCAAACACTTGTTTTGCTTTAAGACGGTATTTTAAACTTGTTGTGCTTCTGTGGAAAGAGAGTTCATCGCTGCGACATCTGCAAACTACCTTAGTTTGATCTAAAGTCCCGTGGGGCAGTTTGAGCACCAGTCACAGTCTCGTCTGTCGTCTTCACATCCGCGTATAGACAGACCTGATCACTGACCTAATAACCTGCGCCGCCTTTCAGGTCACCATCTGTGCTTTCAATAGAGAAGCATGTTTAAAATTTTGACTTTTAGAGCCCTGCAGGGTCAAGCTCCTCCTTATGTCAGAGATCTGATCCGACCCTACAGACCCTCTTGCACACTGAGGTCTGTGGATCTGCTGATGGTTCCTCGTGCTCGTTTTCGGACCAGAGGAGACCGATCCTTCCAGGCTGTTGCTCCCAGACTCTGGAATGATCTCCCACCCCTTTTGCGTTCACTAGACTGCATTAATACTTTTAAAAGCCAGCTGAAAACTTTTTTATTTGGTCAAGCATTTTAAATTACAGCAACTTCTTCAGGGACTGATATGATTGTATATTGTTGTGATGTGATTTTTTCCTGTGTATAACTGTAATTTGTCTGTGTTTTTATTCTTGTGTGAAGAACTTTGTGACTTCTTTGTCTGTGAAAGGTGCTATATAAATAAACTTTGCTCAAAATAAACTCTGTGATTAATCTGCGTTGAAAAAACGTTAGTGTGATTTTTTTTAAATCATATGTGTTAACGTGTTAACGTTGACAGCCCTAGTTTTAATTCAAAATAGCACATTCTAATATAATAATCCACAGGGGTCCTAGATTATAACTATATAGAGTACAGGCACAGTAGGTCACAAAGGTGCGTTTTAAAAGAAGAAAGTAATTCCAGAGTTTTGCAACAGAAAAACACCAGTCCTCTGTCGTTAAAGTAAAGTTTGATCAGCCGACCTGAGAGAACGTGGAGACATTTAAAAACGAATACAATCATCTTAAAATCGACGTGAAAAGAGCCAGTGCAAAGACCTGATAACGGTGCTGACGTGCTCTTGTTTTTTGGGCAGTTGAAGCCGAGCAGCAGCATTTTGAACAATTACTAGTCCGATGAGTGATTCCTGATTGAGCCCAAGGCAAAGTGCACTGCGATTTGAGCGATTTGTAATAAAAACAGGAATTAAAGTCTCAACCTGATGCTCCGGAACAAACAGTTTGGCTTTAGACAAATTGAAAAAAAAAAAAAGTTGAATTAAAAGTTGAAAAAAGCTATATTTGACCACCAAGCGTCAGAGCACTGTTCAGTTTCAAACCAGGATTCATGGCTTTCATTTAAGACACATGTGTCAAACATGCGGCCCGGGGGCCAGATCCGGCCCTCCAAGACCTTTAATCTGGCCCTCGGCTGATTTTCTATTAAAATATGTAAAATTTTCAGATTTTTCTGGTAATTTTCTACGCCGCTTAGCATAGCAGCATCTCCAGTGCTTCTGTGTGTGGCCGCCTCCACCAGAGCAGCACAAATGAAGACTTGCCTCTTTCCAAACGCTCTTAAAGGACGATCGTTTTGACTGTGACCATGACGCCCTCATCAGCAAAGTGTCAAAAATAAGAAAAGTGGAGCTGAGTGCAGGATTTTCCAAGAAAAATTTACTAATTCTTCTTTTTCACGGAGGTGAATGGAAAACCTGTACGCTTGGTGTGTTTGCAACAAGTGGCGGTGCCCAAGGAATATAAATATAAAGGAGGAATATAAACGCCACTATGAGACACAACATGGCGAAAAATACAATAACTTGAACAGAGAATGGAGTTTTCCAATCCGGCCCCTTTGGGATCAAAGTAGGTTGTATACGGCCCCCGGACCAAAATGAGTTTGACACCTCTGATTTAAGATATTGTATTTTGACTGATCTGTACATGTTTGAGTAAACCTGGAGTATTGTCCTGCATTTGAGGTGTAACTGCTCAGAAAAGTCCTGGCCCTAATACCCTCCAACTCCATCCACCGCTCTGTACTTCAGACTACAGATCAAATCAGATCAGACAGGTTTAAAATGCCACTTTACAGTAAAAATAAGTCAAAGAATCTCTATTGTAATGCCGTGTGTTCCTTAGATTCTGCATCGTTTCAAAGAGGAGAATCACTCCCACTCTCAGTTTGAACCATTTCAAACACATCTGAGCCTTGGTCGTTTCTCTGTGATTAGTGGGCAGATAAAATGAGCGCTCACATTCTCCCATATAAATAAATAATAAAAGAGCCAGTCTTTTGAACGGCTCTTTGAAACGAACGGATCCAAAAGGTACAGATCCATAAAAGAGCTGAACGTCCCGTCACTGCAAAAGAGGAGGGCCAAAGTAAGTGTGAGGTTTGTGTTTCTTTAAACACACAGAGGCAGAGGTAGACACGTCATGTCGGAGGTTTATGTGGGATGAAAGATGAGGGTCATTACCAGACTGAATTGTGTCATTACCGGGAGGAAATTAAACAAGGTGTGAATGAGGCTGTTAGGATGCTGAACTCTCTCCTCTCTTTACCCACCAGGCTGCAGGAGGCAGGAATCTGCATCTCTACAAGAACTCCACAAAGAACACTTGGACTTTTCCATTTATTGTTATTTATTATTTAAACACAATTTCGTTTGTTTCGTTGTATATTTTTCATTTGAAGAACTGACAATAAACTTTTTGAACTTGAACTTTGAACTTGATAAAGTTTTGGAATGAAGATTTCAATTTAAATTTTGAATACATGTTTTTGGGCAAACGGCCAGATGGCTGAAGCTTGTAAAATATTCATGTGGAATATACTGTTTTTTGGCAAAGCAAAAAATGGATAACAGATAAATCACCTAAACTGAAACATTGGACAGTTCCCAAATGCAGAGACCGACTTCTGCGATGAAGATGGAACACGACGTACACGAGGAAAGATGGAAACCCTCATTAACACTCAAACCTAAAAGAGAATCTTTCTTTAGTTACTCATTTGTTCTTTAATTGTTATGTTATTTTATATTATTTCTTGTTTTTTTATGTAATTATTTTCTATTTTTGCATAAAAAATAAGATATTTACAAATACAAAACTAGAGATGTACTAAAGGAAAATGACTGGTCTATTGGGAAACAAACAAACAGAATATAAAACCCAATGCCACTGACCTGCTTAGAATATTGCACAATTGCCAAGTTTACGTAAGAGCTTTAATTCCGAATAAAAATAATTTCATTCTGAATAAAAATGAATTCCACTTTAGAAACACCATGTAAACACTTTTCTGATGAAAATTATTGTTCAGAATTAAACATAATTCTGAAGTCAGTGGGTTTATTCTGATTTTAAAGCCAAATGAATTTCTTCCTGGATCCTGTAAACGTTTCTTCTTCTTCAAAATAATCCCGGTGGTTGGAGCTCGTTGGCTCGTCCTTCTGACTCGATCCGGACGATCCGGCTCCTCCAGTCGTCTCTTGGGACTTTCCTCCACGTCTCTTTGGATTTGTGAGCGGGATGTGGGAGTGGGCTGAGGTGTGGCAGCCTCAGACTCAGTTTGTCTTCTTCCTCCTTCTCCCACACTCTTCCCTTCTCCTCCTCTGCTCACAGACGTAAAGTGTGAGGAGAGAATTCTCCAGCTGCTGCTTCATTATCATCAGAACAACTGCGGAAAAAGTTTGGATCGTGTTTGTGTCGGAGGCGAAACGACAAACGGAGATGACAGAAAAGCCAGGAGCAGCTGAAGTGTGGGTTTTCTTCCCAAAGACGTTTGTGTCGCTGTCCAATCAGAACCTTCCCCACCCCCAGACGCTGAGCCGAATTAATTTAAGACCATTTAACCTGTTTCCATGGAAACCTCAATTCAGAATGATTATTTCTATGTAAACACAAAGGGGAATATTTTATTTCCGAACTATTATATTCAGAACAATGAATTCAAAATGAAAAAAAACATAATGTAAACGTCATTGTCTGATATCCAGTGAAGTGTGATTCTCACTTCTCCATTGAAAAGTCAATCAAAACCTGAATAAAAAATGTAGATTTGAACACGACCAAGTAAAATAATGATCCCTGTGTGAGCACTAAAAACCAGATGTGTAAAAATGTAGCTGTAGCTATTACGCATTTGCCACAATTACCTAGAAAATTGAGTTTGAGGGCAAAAACACTTCTCAATTCCACCTTGCCTTTAGTTACCAGAGTGCCACTTGTGCCCTTTTGATTCACACCTCTTGGAACGTTGTATAAAATGTCCACCAACCCACTCATTTCTGACAACTTCTGATGGCTTGGCATGTTCCCCCGGCCTCAGCCCATTTCTCTCCATTTGTCTTCTCCCCTCTCCTCTGCGTCGGATAATATATGGCATGACACCCAATCAGCAAATCCCTCCGCACGCGTCCTGTTTGCATTCGGCGGCGTTGCCTTCGCTCGCTGCACCGCGCGCTCATGATTGATGGATGCAAAATGACACCGCTGTCACGCTAGAGTTGTCGTGCATTTTCATATTTGTCTGGCCCCGAAATGATGCATGTCTCGGATTCCTCCCATTTTCGCTCAAGTAGTACAACTGCTGTGGCACCTGGAAATGTCTCTCTCTCTCACACACACAAACACACACACACACAAACACACACACACACACACACAGTCGAACAAGGCTAGCACAGCGCGGTGGAGTCTGTTAGTAGCCTGCTGGGTGATTTGTTAGCAGCGTTAGCGCCCCGCAGGCTGACAGGAGGGGTCCATGAGGCAAAGGGGCTGGCCTCAGGCGGGTGGGAGACAGAGCGGAGAGCGAGGCTAAGAGACAACAGAAGAGCACAGAATACAGCAGATACCGAAGGGGAAAATGGAGGCTGGTCTGAGGTGAGATCTAGGGATGAAAGGATGTGTGCTTTTGTAGCCGTGCACTCGATTGAGCTGTTTGTCAGGATTAAGGAGGCTACTGAGATTTGAAATGTGCCCACAGGACCATAAACAGGGACGAGGGCCCATCAGCTTTCAAGGACCTGGAATTGGTGGTTTTCAGATTGAAGAATGAGGCATGTCATACTCCCACATAACTATTTCTATTGATTACCATGTATTCTCTGAAGAAATATCTAAAACACATGTGTTAAACATGCGGCCCGGGGGCCAGATCCGGCCCTCCAAGACCTTTAATCTGGCCCTCGGCTGATTTTTCTATTAAAATACTTAAAATTTTCAGATTTTTCTGTTAATTTTCTGCACCGTTTAGCATAGCAGCGTCTCCGGCGTTTCTGTACGTTGCGACTCCCACCAGAGCAGCACAAATGAAGACTTTCCTCTTTCCAAACGCTCTTAAAGGACGATCGTTTTGACTGTCGACCGTGACCCTCATCAGCAAAATGTCAAAAAATGAGAAAAGCAGATGCTGAGTTCAGGATTTCCCAAGAAAAATAGTCTAATTCTTATTTGTTGACAGAGGTGAATGGGAAATCTGTGCTCAGTGTGTTTGGAACAAGTGGCGTTGCTCGAGGAATATAATCTTAAACACCACTACGAGACACGGAGAAAAATACAATAACTTGAAGAGAGAACTGAGTTTTCTGATCCGGCCCTTTTGGGATCAAAGTAGGCTGCATACGGCCCCCGCACCAAAATGAGTTTGACACCCCTGGTCTAAAAGGTAAATGCACAAATGTTAATCTGATCATTTCTATTAGTGACTAAACACAAGAACTGATTGGTTTACAACACGAGACTGTCTACACAAAGTCCATTTAAGATGAACCGTCTGCGTCAAAGGTGCGTTGTGTAAGGTTTCTGGCGGAGGCTCCGTCAAATGCTTTTCTCCATGGAGGTGTTCTTGCCTTGTCTGGAATGTTTCTTCATAGAGACCAAACCAGACTAAATTCAAGTCAGATCTGTGGAGAGGCGACTCCGCTCACAGTCAGAATGCTTGTATTTTTGAACGATAAAACCACCCGCAATTGAATAAATGTAAGTTAGAGCTGTTTAATGTCATACTGGCCACATTCACATGATGTTTTTAATTCCGAATCAATTGTTCTGAAGTAAATAGTTCGGAATGAAAATATTTTACATGGAAATAATGATTCCAAATTGAGGTTTCCATGGAAAACACGTAAAATTGTCTTTATTTAATTCTGCTCAGTGTCTGGGGGTGGGGAAGGTTCTGATTGGACAGCGACACAAACATATTTCCGTCTTTGGGAAGAAAACCCACACTTCAGCTGCTCCCGGCTTTTCTGTCATCTCGGTTTGTCGTTTCGCCGCCGACACAAACACGATCCAAACTTTTTCCGCAGTGGTTCTGATGATAATGAAGCAGCAGCTGGAGA
>CM068364.1:35638444-35703444 GCA_034769755.1 Odontamblyopus lacepedii
CACACACAGATACACACACATACACAGATACACACATACATTCATACAGTACATACATATTTATATACACACATACATACATTGGCTTTGTCTAACGAGTGACACTCCAAGCTGAACACTTCCAATTCACACAGAGCCTCATATTGACGTGGCTGAGTGGACTCGCCGCTCCCTGGAAACCACTTGTCGATATACGTGCTTATACGATATTACATAGAGCCAATCTATAGATAGATTAGAAGATGTGATTACCCCGTATAGAGCGGCCGCCATTATTCCTGTGCAATCTGGAGACGCACTTGTTTAAGCGCTGACAGAGGCCCCGCTCCCTCTGCTCTGGGCCCCTCACATCCAGGACAGCTCATTATGTGGATGTCCCCCCCACGCTCATTCTTATTCCCTGTGTCCCTCCGCCTCTCGGCCCGGGCTAAGATAATACCCATTTATACCCAGGACACAGGTTAAGTGACTGGCTCAGAGCAATCACACACACCGGCTTCAGCGCATTCACACAAAATTACATTCATCCCAAGTGCTAAACGAGTGTTTTCAGAGGGAGGACGGCACAATCACACACAGTGATACGGCCTTGTTTTGCCTTAGCGAGAGCGCTAACAAGCACCGGGCTGTGGGCTGAGGCGTGTGGGAGGAAGTTCACATAACTAACTTTGGACAATATGGGGAGATGGAAATATAGCATGATTTTCTACTAAAAATGGAGTCACCGGTGAGTGCCAGTGGACACGATTTTTGTAAAAGTGAATAGCAACAATAACAACAATACACACAAAACAATAATTAACAAAACATTACGAATTAAAGGGCCTGGATCTGATTTCTAACCATGAGTCAGGTTTAAGTCAGGTACATATTTTAGTTTGAAGTGTTAACGCTGCCCAATGAATCCTCTGTACCTCTGTGATGTTGATAATAATAATGATAATGATGATAATCGTGCATCAGATTTAGATCACAGCTTCTGGACACTTTACAGAATCATTCACTCCACTTTCGGTGCAGGAGGTGGGGGACAGAAGGGTCCTGGCCAGATTCACTTCTATGCTGGACCTGGAGTCTCACCCTCTTCAGGGTCCTGTCTGCTCTGGAGAGCAGCTTCAGTGACAGACTGATCCACCCTCGCTGTGTGAAGGAGAGGTTCCGCAGGTCTTTCCTTCCTGCTGCTGTCAGACTTTACAATGAACACTGCTAACTCTGCTGCCTGTGCAATACTGGGACCCTGTGCAATAATGTAAGATAGTAATTTATTGTATATATAGCTTTTTTTGATTGCAATTTATTGTATATATTGTGTATATATTGTCTTTAGATCCCTATAGTGTTTGTCTATTTTTAACTTAACTGTACTTCTATTGCTGCTACTGTTTCTTGCTGTTCTCTTTACTGTGCGTTGCAACACTGAAATTTCCCCATTGTGGGACAAATAAAGGATATCTTATCTTATCTTATCACACTCGGTGACACTATTATAACCACAGCTGCCCTGGGGCAGACTGACAGAACCGAGGCCGTTCCATCAACACAGACGAGACTCTACTGTCAAAAATATGTCATCATGTCACACAGAACTGAACCAGGACTAAACCAGGACTAAACCAGAACTGAACCAGGACTAAACCAGGACTGAACCAGGACTAAACCAGGACTGACCCAGAGCAGAACCAGGTCTAAACCAGGTCTAAACCAGGGCTAATCTTGGACTTGAGAGCAAGAGAGAGAACCCGAGTCTGCGGAGCAGGGTGTCCACAAAGTGCGATCGGGCGACAGCTGCACTTTAGCCCCGTAGAGCACAGAGCTCTGCCATTCCCACAAATTAATATCGTTGTTGTGTCCTTGGGCAAGACACATAACCCACCTTGCCCCCAGTGTGTGCGTACAGTGTGTGAATGTGTGAGTGGGTCCTTGTTGTACTTTGAGTGCTTTGAAGGTGGAAAAGTAAAATGTCCCTTTTTGAAATATTTAAACATAAACCATGTGTAAGAGCAAAGTTTTCATGTGATGTTTTCATGTTTTTGCAAACAGACACTTGTGAAAATGTATTTATAAAATCGATGGTAAAAAGAGCAACTTGACTTTATTGTTAATGCAAAAATAAATGGTTATTATTTTTTCTAAATCCCCCAGTCCTCTTGATGTGCACGATGCACTTAAAGCTGGGGAACCATGGAAACCCTTGAGGACCACTCGCCCCCCAGACATCAGGCTCAATCAGATGACTGAGGCCATATAGTACAAAGCACCACCAGATGACATCATGCAGTGGAGGTGGTTGTTTTGACCTCTTACGTGAGAGACACGATAATGAAAGTAAGAGTAGAACACTCGCGTGAATGAAATATTAAAGGACCTGTACTAGATTTGCATCTATTTGTAAAGCATTTTATTGTCCAATAATCAGTAAACCCACAGTTATTGTTAGCTGTTGTTCTTGTTTGCGAGTGGCGTTCTGAAAGTGGAGTTCGGAAAAGCGCTGGAAATTCTCAGAAAGCATAAGGTAAGTGAAGAATAACTTTGGACCACTGCAAACTGTTGTGAAGAAGCTGCATTTAAAAGAGAACACTGCTGTTCAATGTCTAATGTCCAAAAAACACATTTCAAAAGGAACATTCTGCGAAATGCTTGAATAACTGATTTATATTATTAAAGTTAATGGGAAAAATGAATGAGAAATTTATACCTGGAAGTGGGGGTTGGGCAGCCACTGTTGAGCTCCTTTGTACTTGCTGCTTTTATATTTTTACATATTTTTCTTTTACTCGATAGAAAGTAAAAATATCTGCTGGTGCACTGAGGACTGAAGCAGTTTCAATGAGGCCAAAACAATAGCTGTTCCTAAAGTTTGTCAATTCCAGGGCTGAAATCATCCAAAATGAAGCTGTATGGAGTTTAAAAACACAGTAGAACATTTCCGAAATGACCACTTAATGACATCACAAGGTGGAACAAAGTGATTTCTGTTTGAGAAAAGAACTCATGATAAATCTACAGGGTTTGTGTGTTAAACTTGTGTGTGAATAAAAAACAAAACACAACTCCAGGTCTGTTTGTGATGAGGAAACTGCACCTTTTGATGTCATATGGTGGTACAGGAAGTGCTCCACTGTGTTTTTAAACTCCCCACACCTTCACTAGAATCATTTGAATTGTTTCAGTCCTGGAATTGCCCATCTCTACTGAACTAAAGTTGAAGGTTATAGAGGATTTTTTTTGTTTCAAATTGTCAATGAAAGTTCAAAATAGCACGAGAGAGTCTTGTAATTATGATGATCAAAAAAAAAAATGAATGAATGAAAATCCATCACAAGTGGACATGGTGGGGACAGCTAAATCTTAGCCAATAGATAACGATGCTGCCTCATTATCTATTGGCTGTTAGTTTGTCAATCAAACTCTCTACGTTTCTAGTGTAACTGACTCGCCGGCTCTGGGATTCTGTGGTTTATGTAACGCCTCCACATACACAAGACGCCGTTTACTCGACCGGCACAGCGATTCTGAGCGGCTTTTTCCAATTCAATTCAATTTCAATTCAATTCAATTCAATTTCCTTTATTGTCACATGTGCATATACATACAAAATATATATAGCACAGATGAAATTGCTGTCCTCTCCCACCTCAGTGCAAACATTAAAAACATTCCAATAAAAGAAATTCAAGTATAAAACAAATGTGCAAACAACAAAAATGTGCAAACAGACAGAAATGTGCAAACAGGACAGAAGTGCGCAAACAAGACAAAAATGTGCAAACACTCAAGTAACCAAAGTAAACAGACACAATAGACAAAACAATATTTACAGATAAAAAGTGAAGTAGTGCTAAAATGTATGAATAACAGTCACTGATTCAATTTCAATTCAATTTTAATTCTATAACCCAGAATCACAACAAGAGTTGCCCCAATGGGCTTCACAGTGAAAAACATGGAAACATAATCTGACATAAACATCAGCAAACACACTGTCCCATCCTCGGGACAATGAGTATGAGTATGTAAGGAGGAGATGGGAGGAGGCGTTTCTACTGAGGGAGCTGTGGAGTAGACGGAAATCCTCCATCCAACCTTTAAAAGAAAGTGGTTCTACCACTAAACTACCACTACATGACACGAAGAATTAGACCTTTTTTCTCCCCATATAAAACAATAAAGAAATCAATGATCAATCACCTGTCTTGGTCATTAATTCTTCCGCGTGATCAAAACTGAAATAAGGAATTATATTTACTATTCTCTGAGGCAACAAGATCTACACTAAAAGCATTTAGCACATACCAGCTTTAAAGTATTACCAGGATTCAATAAGTTCAATTAACCAAATTTATTTCCCTAACATTATTTCTAAACAGGTATATCTGGTTGCCAGGGTCCCTCTCCGTGTTGTCCCAAGCTGAGCACAGTCGAGACAACACCCCAAAAACTAGCTCCCAGTAACTTTTACATTTACAATTCATGAATATGCAAACAAGAAATATGCGTAAGCGCTGCTGACTCCTCCTTGACTTTTGTCACCGGGGTTGTTGTTCATCTTTGTTTCTTCTGTTGAAATAAAACACACAAGCTCACCGGAAACTGACTCTTCAGACATCACAAGGTGGAACAGAGCATTTTAAGCTTTGGAGATGTAGACAGAGTAATAATAAAGTTACTCAAACATGTGAATGAAACAAAAGACAACAATACTCTATTATAACATGACTTAAAGCTCATAAGAGTCCATTTAGTGTAACACAGGCCCTTTAGTATTGGCCCTTTAAACTGAGCAGTAAACATTACACACACACACACACACACACACACGTATTCTCTATGCAAATATGCCCGCGTGCTTTTATATTCAGACCACATTTCCTCTCAAGGTCACTCTCTCTGTTCACCGTCTGCAGATGTAAAAACAGCAAAATGTCTGCCGCGGTCAATTTGATTTGTTCCCTCCTTTGATTTTCTTGTATTTAAAAAAGCGTCTGTTCGTGGCTCCTTGGCCTTGGTAAATTACATCTGAAATGCCTTATTACGTGCGCGGTATAAAGTGTAATCAAAACAGAAGGGCAGGTTAAGAGCGCTTTAACTTGGCTCTGTGTGGGTTTGCTCGGATGAAGGTGGAGGAGGCCGGGGGCAGGAGGAGAGGGGAACATGAAATGAAGGGTTATCTGGGGAGAGGAGCCAGCAGGAGGTCTGGAGATACGAGGAGGAGGCCAGCTTTTCAACAAGATCACAGGCACCAATCGGATGCATGGGCTCACATTCTGATCCGGGGATTAAAGGTGCACTGTGTGACTTTTCTGGAAATGTGTGTGCGGCGCCTCCTTGTCTCCATGGAGATGGTAAAAGTTAAAAATGGGCTCTTTTAATCACTCATTAAAGGGACAGTTTGGAATTTTGGACATAGGGCCATATTTCCAGAGTGTTGGAGACGTGTGGAGACACTTTTTTGAAATCTTCCATCCAGTTCTTGTATTTGCAGAGGTGCTGGTGCTGGGCTAGTGCATGTCAATGGTCATAGTCATCCTGCCACTAAAAACAGTCTGACCCACTCCACAGACCCGAGGAAAAATTATTAGAACTCCAGACTGTCCCTGTGAACGTCTGTGTCCACAGAATCAAGTTTGAGATAAAACAAACCTTGCGTCACATGAATCGTCGCATGTTGAGGGACTATTTTCTCATATATCAGTCCACCACTGCTGAGCTTCTATCAGGAAGAACAACTCACTGCTGCTGCTCAGACAGAAATCCTTCAGATGCAACAGTTGGTTTGACTCTAAAATGATTCTGTGACACAGACGTTCACAGGGACAGTCTGGAGTCTAATAGTTTCCTGTCTGGTCTGTGGAGTGGGTCAGACTGTTTTTAGTGGCAGGACGACTATGACCATTGACCTGCACTAGTCTAGCACCAGCACCTCTGCAAATACAAGGACTGGATAGAATATTTACCCTCAAAGTTCACATGTTTGAGTAACTCAAAAATCCTCTGTTCCACCATGTGATGTCATGAGGTGATAGTTTTCAAGTTAATGGCTGCTTTTACCTTTTATTCATTAGAGATGGGTGATTCCGGAGTTGAAATTTCCCAAATGATTTTTGTAAAGGTGTATGGAGTTTAAAAACACAGTGGAGCACTGTATTATCATACATTCTGCCTGAGAACTCAGCCTAAATCTACAGGGTTTGTGTGTTAAATATGTGAATGAAACAAAACACAACTCCAGGTCTGTTTGTGACGAGGAAACAACATTAGAAATAAAAAAAAAGAAGTTCAAATCAAATAAAGCTTTTCCTGATAACAAATGTAAAGTTAATTTAATCTTCGAGAGGTGGTAAAATGCAATATAAATCAACCACTTTGGTACTTTCTACCGTGTTATAACGTTTCCACATCAAACTCTGTCCTGGCCCTATTCAAACCCACTTTATGGTTAGCTGTACGAGCCTGTACAAGGCTCCGCCCCCTAAAGCCAACATCACCTAAGCTCGCCCATGTCAATTCTCCATAAATATGCAAATGCACAATACCAACTTATACACTACAACTTCCTAAACCTGATGAGATGTGTTTCATTCACAAACTGCAGTGATCAGGCTCTGAAGAGTGAGAGGGAGTGAGGAGCACAGGGAGGGAGAGGGAGTCCAAGCACCAAGATCAAAACTGGAACAAATGAAACTGTGAATATAACATTTTCAGAAGCATAAAAGGAACATCCAAATCCTCTTTATTTCTACAGCACATTTTACAAACAAAGCAGTTCCCAAAGTGCTGCACAGAGATCATAAAATGGAGAAAACAAAAAGGTAAATTGCTAAAATGTTGCGATACCCATCTTAAAAGAATAAAACCAGTCAAATCAAATAATCAAACGAAAGCAAAACCATAAACATCACAAAATAGCAGTAACTATGTAAAATAAATACATTGCATAAAGGACACAGAGGAACAAACAGCTCACACGGGGCTAAAAGCCACGTAATAAAAGTGGGTCTTAAGGCTGTGGAGGCTGTTCAGATGTGGTGATCTAAAGATGTGACGTGTTCGCAGTAAAACTCACATGACCCTGATGACGCGCGGAATCCAGACGGAGCAGGAAGTGTTTTGCTTCTCTTCAGAACAGCACAATGGGCGACAGCGAGGACTGAAGAAGCCGACACAGACCCGCTACAGCGAAAAAATAAGCCTAAATACAGGTTATGACCCGTGCGATGAGGGGAAGTCGGACTTTTCATACAGTCTGGAGGATTTTGCCGACATTGAGGCGATGGATATAATAAATGATCTGGTGCTGCAGACTTGGTGTTACACTGAGCCAAATGAAAGCCTTTAAAATCCTATTGAGAATTAAAATGAGCCACTGCACGAGGATAACCTGAAATGGCAAATGACAGCAGAAAGATCATAAAATTAGCACGACATAAAACTTTTTTTTGTGTGACAAGTTTACAAGTTTACCGACCACTTACGATGTTTGTCTTTCTAAATAATTGTCAAAAAAACTTAGAAAATATGAATTCATAATTGACACAGTCCTTCCCTGTTCCAAACTCGAGCATCGTCTGTTTCTGCGCCTCCTGTTTTTAGCCGGAGTTTGTCGATCCACTTTTGTCTGCCATTTTTTTCTGTACATTTTTTTTAAACTTACTACCTTGTGACGCACCACTTTCGGTACACGGAAAAAAAAAAAAAAGTTTGTCTTTCTCCCGATTCGAGCAGTTGCAGCAGACACAGACTGCACAGAATTGAGGCATTTTGGTGGAGAGTCGGTGAAACCATCGATACGCCCTCTTGCATTACAAAACACTGGCCAGTTGTTGATGTTTTGGTTCAAGATGATTATCCAGTCAGTGCTAGTGCGGCCTCTGCAGCTCAGGGAGGGGAATTCAGAGTTTTCACGTAAAGCCTGGTCTGTACACACACTGAGAATGAGACACACTTTTACGTGTCTATCTGCAGGTGAAGCCTCTGACAACAGTTCTCTTTTAAAACTAGTAAGAGTGCAGGCTCCAGTCATTATTATTTTTACATTTTCAGAATTGGACTCGTGTATCAACAAATTAACTATTCTTTTGTTAGTTCTCCGGCTGTGTAAATTGGGAGAGTTGGGGCAGAAAGATGCAAAGGTTACAAATCAATACACAAAGCAAATAGGAAAGAACTGTGTGGGTTTCAGAATTTCACAATACGCCAAATTGTTCGAGTACGTACTTTTATTAACTAACGCTGCCCCCAGTCCCTCACACCATCTGTACAATCTAAGATCACAGCATTTAAACAATGTGCCTTTTATTAGCTACAAATTGCTTACAAATGCTTATTACTGCCTGTGTTCATGTGGATGCACTTTTGGAAATAAGAGGCATGATTAGAGCGAGATGAAAAGGCTGTGGCGCCGTCCTCGTGGGGAAACCTGTCTGCTGTCCTCCGCTGTAATGACGTACCGGACTCCACATTTCATTTGGCTTTGTTCCTCGGCGCTCTCAGTGTAATTAGTTTCTGCGGGACAACAAAGCGTCAGCTCCGCGGCCGTGTTCTGATTTATGAAGCATTTAAAAGGTTGCAAAGGGGAACAAGACAAAAGGTCCATGACTGAATAAAAAACGGGGGCTCGTCCAGAGTCGTGAGGCTGGTCGCGTAGAGCCGAGCGGGTGATTAGCTCCGGTTTCCTCGGCCTTATTAATGCTCCGCCAAGTGACATTTTACTAAAGAAGGGAAATCTGGCCACCGTGGTTGGGTTGAGCACTTCCTAGCCTAGAAGAAGCTCTCCCACTTAGATACCAGCTATATCCCTGTAAATGAGTTCAATTTTTATACGCCCGTTGTAAGACGGGACGTATTATGGTATGGCGCTGTCTGTCCATCTGTCTGTCTGTCTGTCTGTCTGTCTGTGGACAATTTCTTGTTTGACATGAATCTGTACATCCCCGTCAGCAGTGTCGTGCATCAACACTGACTTACCTTCCGACAGCGTCCGGTGAGCCCAGTTCTTCCCCGGTTTCGGTGCTGATGAAAGTGTCCGGCAAGTTGGCTGGAGTCACGAAAATAAAGCGTTTTTCTTCTCAAAACAATGTGTGTTCAAAGAAGTGATACAGTTGCACCACAAAACGTGAACGCAAAAAAAGTCAGACCTCATAATCGCTTGGTACTATTTTCTCTCCGGTTCATATCACTGCACGCTGCCGCCAGGTGAGGCCACGCCTGGTTCACTGTGTTTACTGCTCGGAAAGTTAAACATGTGGGGATACCTTTATGAACCCGAATATACTGATGCCCAAATTCACCAGATGGAGTCAGAACGGGCAGAGAGAGAGGAGAGAAGTGGTACAAGTTGAAACTGGATTTTTGCTGTTCCAGCCTGGATAATCACAAGTCTGCACCATTTTTATATATATATTCTCATATACCCCTCAGTATTGTTTATGCTTTACTTAGTCTGTTGCTTTCATCTATTTGTCATACTCTGTGGTTTGACAGTTGTTGTTTTAGGACTCGTATGATTTGGTCTGGGGCGTATGGTTCTTGCTCTTGTTACCTTATAGGTCTGGCTACTTACACTTCTGTCAAAAACTACAGATCTGCATTTCTCGCTCCATTCATTGTGTATTGGGAATTAGCCGAGTTGTGCTAAATAAATCTATATTTAAACATCAGACAGAGGACAGCAGATCGCAGATACATGATCACGACCAGCGCGTTCAGACCTGTGCTACGATGTCAAAACTTCACCAGTGCAGTACTTACAAAAGTAGGCCTTTGTGTCTTGAAGCTAGTGCTTACTGAAAATAAAATCAATTACTGAAATTAATAAAAGAAGCTCTACAATCTGAAAGGTCTTGTACAGAAAAACAATGGACTTGTGAATAGTTGTGTTTTCATTAAGTTGTTTTGTGTTCTGTTTTGAGACTTAAGCCTACAGGATTTTTCAGTCTTAAACGATTTTTAAATTGTGACAAAATGTGCACATCACAGACACGAGGAGAATCTTATGAGACTTAAAATCTCCGATCACAAAGTCTGCAGTGGGATCTGTGTGTGGACCACAGGATATAAAGCTGTGAGGCTGTGATGGCCTCAGCTGTTTCCTGTCTACAGTAAAACCACTCGCTCTGAGACTCTGAAGTGTTCAAAGATCAGAGCTCTGCACTTCCACTTTAGACACAAGTCCAAACTGTGTGATTATTATTTGTGAAATGTGGAGCAATACTTCAGATACAGGATTTTTAAAGCAGAAAAGAGGAGATAAAGTCCACAGGAAGTAGAGTCACTGTGGCTGATCTGCAGCTTCACGTCGATCCGTGCGCTGTGTGGATGAAAACAGACACACGTGAGGAACTATCTCCACTTTTTACTTTTAAAGAACGAAGAAAACTGGATTCACAGAGCACTATTGTGGACTGGGGTCATTATTTGTGGAGGACAATTTCTGTGGATAATGTGGATGAGACGCTGCATTTTATATTTACCATTTTATGAGACGTGTGATAAAGTCTCTCATTATTATCGCTATATCCTGAGTTTGTATGTTGTGTCCATCACGTCTCTGCCCCTGGCGCTGTTTTATCATCTGTTACTGCAGTGCTGCTGATGTTTGGTGGTTACGATCTGACAGACACCACACACAACCAGCTCAGGAAGAAGAAATCACAGCCAAAATCGGGCAAATTCTCCTGTAATGTGTGGTGGCCTTTAGACTAGTTTAGCATTGTCTAACACAGGGGTGTCAAACTCATTTTGGTCCGGGGGCCGTATGCAACCTACTTTGATCCCAAAAGGGCCGGATCAGAAAACTCAGTTCTCTCTTCAAGTTATTGTACTTTTCTCCGTGTCTCGTAGTGGTGTTTAAGATTATATTCCTCGAGCAACGCCACTTGTTCCAAACACACTGAGCACAGATTTCCCATTCACCTCTGTCAACAAATAAGAATTAGACTATTTTTCTTGGGAAATCCTGAACTCAGCATCTGCTTTTCTCATTTTTTGACATTTTGCTGATGAGGGTCACGGTCGACAGTCAAAACGATCGTCCTTTAAGAGCGTTTGGAAAGAGGAAAGTCTTCATTTGTGCTGCTCTGGTGGGAGTCGCAACCTACAGAAACGCCGGAGACGCTGCTATGCTAAACGGTGCAGAAAATTAACAGAAAAATCTGAAAATTTTAAGTATTTTAATAGAAAAATCAGCCGAGGGCCAGATTAAAGGTCTTGGAGGGCCGGATCTGGCCCCCGGGCCGCATGTTTGACACATGTGGTCTAACAGAAGCTTCCTTCGCATTTACATCGCGGTCTGTGATTATCTTTTTTTGTCTGAATTAATTAATTAATAATTAAATACAGATCAATTTTAGCATGGATCACTAATTCCAAATACACTATAACTTGAGCAGGAAGTGCAAGCATTATCATACATGAAACTCTAAACGTAGCAGACACACTATGCAACAATCACCTGCTTTCTTTCCCTGGAATGTCCCACAGTATGACTTTAAACAGCTCTACTTTACAAGTGGTTTTATAGCTCAAAAATACCTAGAAAAACCGACATTCTGACTGTGAGCGGGGTCGCCTCTCCGCAGATCTGACCTGTAACTTGGTCATTTTTGGTCTCCGAGATGATTTAAAAGGTTTAATGCCGTACTGTGAAACATTCCAGACAAAGTGACGGAGAAACGCATAAAAAATAACAGCAAAAACAACAAAAACAGCAATAATAATAATAATAATATAATAATAAAAGTCTCTAAATGTGCAAATGTGAAACCCTTTTTCTCCCAAGAGGAAACAGAGCAGTGAGAATACAGAGCATAATGTTTGCCCTGTGAGAGGAAATGCGCTGGTTATCCGGGGTTGATATTCCTGCTATGGATCGGAGCGTGCGTCTTCATGTGGCTGCAGTAATGGCTTCTATTTAGCGATCGATGAGAGCGAAAGCATGAATCACAGCCTTTAATCATAACGCTCAGAGCCGCGCACATGGACACAGGGATGAGGACGTATTGATGGCACAGCCCACACATCCCTCTTCATCATAATTCTTGGGTAGGAGAGGCCCAGTCCATTGACTCCTCACTATCTCCTGCTATTGGTCAAGATCTCCTCGGCTGCGCCCGATAAGGATCATTGTCTTTTCCATCGGGCCCGGGCTCGTTTTTATAATAACCATAATGACTCGTGATAATTTGGGTGCAGTTTCCTTGGATTAAAATTGCACTTCTTATCTGGTAGAAACTTCTTCACTGCAAAGAGAATGACTCTGTGTGAACTCGGTTAACAACAAAGCAACAAAGAAAACAGCTCATTTAAGGATGGGTATTTCTAGGGGTGTAACGATATCCAAGTCTCCCGATACGATATCGTCACGGTCTGAACCTCATGGTGCAATATTTATTGCGATATCATGGGAAATCTCATGATATTACGATATTCTACAGAATAGAGTGACTCTAAAATGCTTTGACCAGTCATTTGGTGCAACATTTATTGTCATTAGGGATGGAACGAAATCCAAATCTCTCTGTTCGATATTTTCACCATAAACATCTCACTGTACCAGATTTATTACAATATAAAACTGTGAATCTGCGACTTTTTCCTCTAAAAATGCTTCACAAGACTTAATCCAAAGAATGAAGATGTAAAAGTGCTTAGAACAGTTATTTCTTCATGTCGTCTGCACTGAAACGGAGCAAAGGATCATGGTCTATGTAGTTCCCTATGTTTTTTTTTTAGCTATTTCTGCATCAGAAATATTCATTTAAGCAAAGAGACTTGGGATTCGATATATTGTGATGGTCCACGATATTATTGTGAGACCTTTGACGATACGATATCACCAGATTTCAGTTACTGTCACATCCCTAGGTATTACACATCTATGGGGAACTAACTCTTAACACACAACCATTTTTTTTTCTTAATTCTTCATTTCTGATACAAATATTATTCAGTCCAGAGTTTAAAAGAAACACTGGAAACAAAAACACACACACAAGGCAGTGAAAGCTCCCAAATGAGTCCATAAAGTTCATTAAAAAAATGGTGGAGTTTCTGTGCCCAGTGCGTCCTCAGAGCAAAGATGTAACGGCATGAGCTCATTTGAGGATTGGTCAGAGACATTACGATAGCAGACACCTCCAGGCGCTGCATAAATGTGTACATTAAATGTCTCAGCAGAGCCTCACACGTGGGGATGTGAGGGTCCACAAACAGCAGCACTGTGCCACCCGGGCACCTGCAGCAGGAGTCGAAAGGAGTCATAAGGCCACAGTGAGCCTGAGGAAGGTCCCATGTCCATAATTCTACCACAGAGGAGCTGTGGACAGTGGAGTACAATAGGCTCTGAACAGAGAACATTAAACATCCCGAGAACACATACTAAATTTCCTCAGCAGCACATTTGCCTGAAAATAAATACAGTTTACTGTCTACTGATGTCTCTGTCCTCCCACCAGTCACCTGTCACAAAGTGACCAGGGTATTTGGTCTCTTTAGTGGCACAAGAGGCTGATCACATCATTTAAAGACAGGAGAGTTCATATTTTTATCCTCTTTACTTCTCACAATCATGATATATTTTGTGGGATTATACTTAATGTCATAATTTCTGACATAATCTGATCAGATTTTTAATAGCTCTTGCAGCCCAGCGCTGCAAGGACTGATGATCACGAGATCATTAGTGACCTTAGCTCCAACAACACAGCCTGTTTTACAAGTGTTTAACTCTGTAGACAGATCATCAATATATATATTAAATTAAAATGGGGAGAGTGTCCCTCCTTGTCGAACACTGTTACGAACATGAAAGGTCAGAAATAGCATTGTCCCATTTCACTCTCATTAATTGCTTTGCAGACCAGAACACTCAAATCCAAACCAAATATTTTGGCACACCTCTACTGACAAATAAAAAAAAAAATTGTTGTGGTTAACTCTATCAGACGCCTTGGTGGCATCAATAAAACACAGAAATACAGATGAATTCAAACCAAGATACTTCCCAACTATTTCTTTCAGTGCATAAATACCGTATTTTCCGGACTATAAGCCGCTACTTTTTTCTCAGGCTTTGAACCATGCAGCTTTTAGTGCGGAGCGGCTAAATTTAGATTTTTTCTTCCACCACTAGGGGGCGCTCTAACCGGAATTTCAAAAACAAGATAGACGGAAAATTAATGCAAAGAAGAATATGCTACTTTTTATTTAGCAGATATAACAAGCGCGACAAATTACTAACTGGTAATTATTTTCAAATCCTCGCCCCTTCATCATGAAAAGCACGAAGGAGTTTGTATGATGCAAGTTTTAAGTTGAAGGCATCGATCTTGCTCCAGGAAGGAAACCGCTGTAGAGCCCTGCACCCGCGGGACCCACGGGACCAACACAAAACAGTGCAGCGCGGGACATATTCTGAAAGCTTATTGTGGGAGCGGGCTGGAGCGGTACTGAAGAATGCGGGAGCGGGTGGGAGGGTGACTGAAAATTGTGTCTCGCGCAGACCTCTACCGTGCTGCTGCTGTAAGCTCGGGTCAATGGTTTCAGCGAAGATGATTAAAGTGACTTGTGGTTTCACTGCACAGGAGAAATGAAGGTCAATTACCGGTTCTTTTCTGTTTCAGACCTCGTTTTAATCAGCACAGTTGCTGCTGTGTTAAAAGGCACTGTTCAGAAAGAATCTGTTCAGGTACATAAATGTACATTTACAGTACAAAATCGTTCTGTATATGCAGTAAATATCTCATCTTTCAACATAGATATCAGCGGCTTATAGCCCGGGTGCAGCTTGTATATCTTTAAAAAAAACGAACAAAAAAAAACAGAGTGGATGCGGCTTAT
This sequence comes from Odontamblyopus lacepedii, assembly GCA_034769755.1. Taxonomy (NCBI): domain Eukaryota; kingdom Metazoa; phylum Chordata; class Actinopteri; order Gobiiformes; family Gobiidae; genus Odontamblyopus; species Odontamblyopus lacepedii. Next base: position 35,653,280 of record CM068364.1, read on the forward strand.
ATACAGGTGCGCTCCATATGTCAGTTCCATGTCCCTTTTTGAACCCAAACTGATTGTCATTAGTTAAAACACTTCCAATCTTGTGAGCAATGCATTTTCTAAAACTTTGGAGAGAATGCTGACAAGGGCAGGCCTGGAGTTTAGCAAAGTGTTTAAATTATCAGCCTTTATGACAGGGACCAAAACAACAGAGACAGTAGAATCGGACAGGAGTCCGTAAGTTAAACAGCCACTAAAACACACGGACAGCAGAGGGCAGAATTTATGACTTGAATATTTCAAGTGCTCAGCTGTGATATTGTCTGGTCCACAGGCTTTATTTCCACCAAGTTTTAAAATTACATCATAGATTTTATAGATTTTAGATCACCATGTTACCTTTTACTGTTTTGAAAATGCTATATTATGAAAGATAATTAGTTTAATCAGATTTGCATTTTAAATGCCATCAAATTTTTCAATTTGAAATTTTACTCTGAAAAACATTATTTTTGTATTGAATTTTAGTTGTTGAAATTTTAAGTGTACAGTATATAAAATTCAAAACGATTAGAAAATAGTGTCACATGAGCTCTTTAACTCTGGGTTTTAACACTGAACCTGCCTCTGTCTCCACAGGTCCTGACAAACACGGCACTCAGTATTTAGTCTCTGCTTGTATTTATTCCCCATAATCGTATGATGATTACTGCAATTAATGTGGCAATGACTTGTTTACCTTTTACTCACAAACATGGACCAACAATGGCGCCGTAATCAGCCCATGATCCGCATTGTTTGGCGCCATGGAAACTCGTATCACCTTTTCATACCTGCGAATCAAAGCGAGCACAACAGGTCCTCGCCAGGAAGCCCGAGCCGAGCGGCGAGGGGCTGATTGCTTCTCTCGGAGTGCGCTCTGCTTTGATAAGGACGCCATTGTAAACACGGAACGAAGTAATCAGGGCTCAATTAAAGCAGCAAGTCATCACGCGCTATTGTTGTCCGGTGTGTGCAGTAGGTGGGCCCATTTTCAAAGCCTTTGGCAATGAAAGCGCCGGCACAAACCACCGGAGCAAACTGCTTTTCTTTAGCCGTAGATTTGAACATAGTAGAATGATCAGGGACATTGAGCACAGATTATAAAGATGGAAATCTTAGGTATCAAAGAAAATTGCAAAAGTTACCACACACTATATAAATATAAACTTCTACTTCTTTCATGAAGCCATTATTCTATGGTCAGGTTCTCTAAGCATTAAAAATGCTCTGTTTGTATTTTTCCAGGAGTGGTGTGTCACAGGTAAAAACCTGGACGTCTCCTTTAAGTTTTAAGCCCATTGTGTTCACAACTAACACGTGGCTTTATGAGCACAGCTTTATGTCCCCATTGTCCCTCCCTGACAGCAGAATATCTCACTGGAAACAGAGGTTGAGGTTATAAAGTGTGTTTTCCAAATGTAGAAATGATTAGACTTTATAATAGTGATCCCAAGGTGACTAAAAGCATGTTTAGAGGGAATGAAAGCCACATAAATGCATAATGTGTGTTCATTATATCCAAACCATTAAAATCCTTCAGGCTTAAGGCCCTAAACATGAACCCAGCTCCAGATCAGAAGGTCCCAGATGCTGCTCCAGTTACGGGTCAATCAGCTCAGATCCACTTCGATTTTTTCTCATGGATTCAGAAAAACAGATTCTGATTAGATAAGAGCCAAATCACATGTGATAAAGTCCCCACTGCAAATACAAACATGTTAATAACATGTGATAGACCAGTTCTGATTCTAAACATCTTTATTTATGATTTAGTTTATTTCTGAGACGGGGAAATCCATTTTGGATTGGAGAAGGAACCCCCACCCTGAGTCTCCCTCCAGCACCACCATCTCCACCGTCAATAAGCATCTGTATCGTGCTCCATCGCTGTGGCGTGGTCCTTGTTAGTGAAGTTAATAGGAGAGCTGCATTGTGTCTGGTCGTAGCACTAGAGCTAATTTTCACCTGCACCTGTGGTTTTTAGGTTTGATGGCCGATTGATTATGATTATTATGGGCTGTAGAGTGACACACATTAGTGTTTTTTCACACAGTGGTGACAAAACCTTTGACAGTGTCCATCACCAGAAGATGCTTTACTGCTCCTAACATGTCCAAGAAGATTTGACGCATTGCAAGATTTTTTCTCCCCAAAAAAAAAGAAAAAAAAAAGAAGAAAATCAGCAGACACATTGGCACAGTTCGGCACAGCTCGGCACAGACTGCACCGTTTATCAGAACACACTTTTCACACTCGCACATTATACAGGGCGTCCCAGTCATTTCACAGACCAATAATTTAGGCAATTCTTGTTGAAATAACCTCAAATTTGCATCGAAACAGATCAAGATTTTATATTTAAATAATGTTTTATTTTTGTTCTGTTTTCAGGTTGAGCCATTTACTCCCAAACAGAAGTCATTTTGTGTCTTGCACTGGGAAAAACAAACAAACAAACAAAAAAAAAACAATATGCAGGTAAATTAAAATGACTTAAATTAAGAACATTTGACTAAACTGTCTAAACTGTCTAAACTGTTGAGCAGATTCAACTTGACAAGTAAAATGATCTGCCAGTGGAATAAGTGTGTTTTTCTTAATTCAAGCAACATTTGATTTTATTTCTTATTTTAAGTGTAGCAAGATGTGTTTTCATATTTTAAGTACAAATATGTTATAATATGCCAATGTTCCACTGGCAGATCATGTGACTTGTCAAGTGAAATTTACTCAAATTATGGTTAAACTTTCTTAATTCAGGTCATTTTAACTTGACTCGATGTTGTGTTGTCAGTGTGGAATCTGCTCCACACACTCCCCCAACACTGTGCAGCCTTCAGTGCAAAATCTGGACAAAATCTGGAAAAACTTCACCAACTGGCAAACAAATCTGGACTTAGTACCAAAAATGTAAAAAGAAAGGCTGATTCTGCAGGACTAAAGGATCTGGACCAACATCAACACCATCACTGAGCTGGACTTTCAAAATAATTGCTTTTAAAATGATGTCAAATGTTTTGGGACACCCTGGATATTTATTGAGGTGACTTAAAGGCCCTGTACATGATTTTGTCTGTGCAGTTGAGTGAAATTAGTTTTACCCAGAATCTGTATATATGAGTGGACTAAGCTAACCCGTTAGCTGCCGCGTGCCGTACAGGAAGTGCTCCAGGAGGCTCTTCCAGCTCCTTCTCTCCCTTTTTCCCATTGACTTACATTGAAATATTATTGCTCCTCTCTGTAACTGCTGCTGTGGCCTCGTCATTTTGGTCTTAAAATTCAGGAATTCAGGATTTGATCCTAGAATTTTTCATTTCTCTGTTTTGTTCCTAAATCAAGATATGAACATAAATAATGGACCCGTCAGATGCCTTCACTGCTTGAGGTCACTGCCCCCTCGCATTAGCAACAGATTTGACTGACAGCTTGTTGTTTGTACATAACAGAACATAGAACATAAATCAGCGACTTATCCTCTTGAGACCCTGTGGCCCCACACGAGGACATTACATTTTTGCCTCTTAGCACCATGATTTTCAGTTATTTTAAACTTTCACCTGTAATCAACTAAAAACCTCTACAGCAGCTCCCGAAAGTAAAAAAAAAAACTGCATGGTAAAGTTTAGATGCAAAATGTATGAATAAAACCAATGTATTTATGTACAATAATGTCTCTTCATGTATCTTAATGTATCTTCATTTGGCATTAAAATTTGACCCATTTTCTTGCCCACAGCAGACGAGAGCATCAGTAAATGTCCTCGTTTGAAGACATTGGGACTGTGTTATATTATTGATTGTACATGTCGTTAGGTAAACTTGGGAATATTTAGATGAGTTTACAGTTATAAATTGCTGGACGTTTCTGCTGCTATAGGGAAACTGCTGCCTGTCTCCACTTTTTTGCACCTCCACTTTTTTTTGTAACGATTGAAAACCAGAAAAAATGAAAACTGTGGACCACATTTTCAGGCCTTTTTGTGTGTTTTTAACCTCACTCACTGAACCCCAACCCGCTCACGGTCGACCTGCGTCACATTTGGCAGGTTTAGGGCTTGAAATAAACAGCTAATTGCTGTTTGTTTGTTTTTTGTAATTTATTTATACATTTTAATGTTTTTACATTTTTTAACCAATGGCGTCATACAGAAGACTTACTTAGTAGGTCCTACTTATCCCAAATAGCAAGAAGAAATGAAAAATGCACCAGACAAAAGCTCGGGTCTCAGGAGGCTATACTTACTATTTAAACTTTGATGATAAAAGCTTAAAATGTCCTTATTATTCTGAAGAATCACTGAAACACAGCGGTATCACCGCTCCCCGGTGAGAGGGCACATTTAACGACCTCAGTCATGATTGGTTCTTGTGGTTGCTATGATAATCATGGTCGGATTTCCATATATGGAGCCTGGCTCCAAATTCCCTCCTGTAACCATGGAAACAGGAGCCTCATTTGAGCAGCGCTGAACGTTGTGGTGACGTCACACTCACTTAGTCCACTCATACATTCGCTCTGTGCTTTTACCCCAGTACAGCTGTGACTTCATCTAATTATAAAGCTTTTAACTTCAGACAATCAGTCAATGCTCTGTTAACATACTAGTTGCTGGGAGCATTACAGTAAGGACAAAATTCTGTTCTGGCCTGTTAAAATAGAGAAAAATGTGTATAAACTCGTCACAGCAAATATTTATACTCAGAATGCATAAGGTAAGTGAGGAAGAACTTTGGACCACTACTGACCGTTTCAAAGGAATAAGTTGTGTTTTTTTTTTTTTTTTACATTTTGAATAAAAATACAGCTTTAATGTATTTAAAAGTCTGAATAAAGCAGAGAATCTCCATTGTGAAGCACAGGGAACTCAACTCATGCACTGTGTATGTCCAGTGTCCAAACAGTTTGTCCCCTTGCATAACTCCCACTCGTCTATGTCCACCGAGCTCTTTGTTGCTCCTAATCTCTCGCTCTGTCTATGCTGCAGTGCTAATCACACAATCCCTTGGCCTGGACTCCCGGACAGTTCTTCCAGTCGGCTTTGTCCCTGCTGCCAATTTATCTGCTCAGGTATCGGGAGCTGCACACACCAGCGCCGCGCGTGTGCAAAGTGCGTAATTGTGGTCGGATTTGGATCAAACACGAGGGAGGAGAATGAAGTTGTCAGCGGTTGGCGGCTGCAGACTCATCTCGGCGCGGATTTGAAAGGGACGCCTAAACTCAGAAGCCACGAGCGAAGCAGAGGAAAGTTTCAAACGAGCTGACGCAGTTTACCAGTCGCCATTAGCCACTGGACTGAGCTCCACGCTGTTTCATCTTCGGAGATAGAACGCATGCTGACAATTAGAGTTGCGCTGTAGTTTGCAAAAGTTATCATTTGAGCAAAAGCATGAGATCTTTTGTAGATTCTCCATATCACTGCCCCTGTCAATTCTGAATGTTAATACAGCTCTTTAAAGGTGCTATGTTACACAAAAAATTACTCTCGTGAGCTTTAAGCCAGGTTCTAATGTTGTTTCCTCCTCAAAACAAACCTGGAGTTGTGTTTTGTTTCATTTACACATTTTTGAGTAATTGCCAAAGTTCAAAATGCTCTGTTCCACCTTGTGATGTCATATAGTGGTAGTTTTTCAAACAAACAAACAAACAAACAGATTTTGACCTCTATTTCCAATATTTAATTTAAAGTTTATTCCAAATTACACCAATCAAAAAACAGTTTTGGTGTCCATTTTAATGTTGATATTTTATTCTCTCTGGTTTATTTGCCCCGGAAGTTCTGCTGCTAGAGGGACTGACCTGAAAAATCATTGTAGTTTTGTGGCGAAACATGTCGTCTTCTTTTATAGTGATGCGTTATTTTGGCGTCTTAGAAAGTAAATGTAATAACTCCATGAAGAGAAACAGGAAGCAGCGATAAAATCTCCTTTGCTCAGACCATGGATGTGTAGTAAGAGCTGGACAGGACACGCCTCCTGTAGCCGGGACCACAGACTGACGTGTGGCCGAGTGAGGAACTACAGCCCACAGCCCAGGACAAAATCTCCCACAGAAGCACAGAGCATTTTTGTGTGAAATCAACCTGTCCATGTTCGGCTGACAGGGCGTCAACAGCTTTCATAAAGGTCGGATTTTGTAGGGATTCTTACAATATGATTACAATATTTTTACAATATGAAATTTGAACTTTATATGAGTTCTCCACGGCCGCGCTCCGCTCCAGCAGCTCGCGCTCTGATTGGTCAGAACTGTGTTTCTGGGCTGTGTTGGGTGCAATTTTGGATTCATCTTCCAGATTTTATTATAGTTCTATGGTTCAGTTGGCACTGAACTCACAGGCGGCACACAAAGCAGATGAACTTTAAATAAATAAAGAGAGAATAAAATATCAAAATTAAAATAGACACAGAGACTGTTTTTTGATTGATATTTGAAATAAACTTTAATTTCATCCATCCATCCATCTTCTCCTGCTTAATCCGGCTGGGTCGCGGTGCCCAATACTCATAGCACCTGACCCCCCCTATGAACCCCTCTGCAGGTGGTGAACCCCACAGGAGGGTGGACAACATGGTCCTTGATGTTAGTTCATAGGGGTAACTTTAACTTTAGGGGGTAACATAAGGGGTAACATAAACTTTAATTTAAATAATGGAAATAGAGGTCTTTTTTAATGAAATAACAAACTGTTTTCCCATTTTATGTTTTTAGATCTTAATAAAAATTCAAAAGAACAGATGGCGCACGGACCCTTTGGACTGGGAGTGAAAAGAAGTGAGAAGAAAAAGTGAAATAATTACATATGTTTTATAACGTTCGAAGTGTCCTCCGTTTGATTTGTTGACTCCTGAAATGGTTTTTCACTTCACAGACGCCTTGTCGGGGTTTGTACTGAAATACCAAGAGTGTGGAAAGAAGTGAGCAAAGGGGAAAAGGGCATTTGGAGGTTCTGACTTATTTCACCCTTTTCTGTTTGCCACATTTGTTTTCACTCTTGGTTTGGATGTTTTCAGTGAGAATCAACAGTGTGAATATTCATGAACATATTAAAGGTGCAATGTGTGACTTTTTGGTTGGGGTATGTCACTGTTCTGCCTGGAATGTTCCACAGTGTGACATTAAACAGCTCGACCTTATTTCTTCAGTCACAGGTGGTTTTATAGCTCCAAAATATGTAGAAAAAGTGGTATTCTGACTGTGAGCATCTCTCCACAGATCTGACCTGTAACCTGGTCTGTTTGGTCTCCATGAAGATAGAAATGTTTAATGTTCTACTGTGAGACATTCAAGACAAAGCGACAACATCTCCATGGAGAAAAGCGTTTGACGGACCCTCCAACAGCAAAGTAAGCGTGTTAGCGTGTTAACAAAAATATTATTTATTTACAAAAAAGAAGATTCCGACAAACAAAAAAATATATATAATGAACTAAGACGAAAACAAGTGCTCCAGCGAGGACCACGGCCTCTCGTCAGGCGCCAGCCCCGGTCTTATATACTCCAGCTAATTACCAGCTGGGCAGGTGCTCCTGATTCTGGGCGGGAGCTGGAAGAGGAGGAGGCAAGGAAGATGCACACAAACATGGCCTAGCCCATAACAATTTGTTTTCCTGAAATCAACGTCTCTACATGTGTTTGGGCCGTTCTATTCCAGCGTCTGTTGAATCCAACACAAACACACCTCATTCTGCTTCATGAGGCCCTGATGAGGAGATCACCTGAACCAAACCTGATTTAAGGAGGAAAAGGAGAAAAACCACTGCTGTGTTCAGCATTATTATTATTTCTGATAATAATATTCTTCCTCAGTTCAAACATTAGTATTGTGTTGTTTCCAAATGAAGATGATCTTGTTTTCTTCACATTATTTGAGGTCTGAAAACATTTAATCTTTTTTGTTATTTTGACCATTTGTCATTTTCTGCAAATAAACGCTCTAAATTACAATATTTTTATTTGGAATGTGGGAGAAATGTTGTCTGTAGTTTATAAAAAGAAGCAACAATGTTAATTTTACTCAAACACAATATAAATAAGTAGAAAAATCAGAGAAACTTTTAATTTCGCAGTGGTCTTTTATTTCTTCCAGAGCTGTATAGTGTCCGCAGAACATGGACATTTTTCAAGAAAGAAACAACAGAAAGGGAACAACATTGTTAAAATGTTCAAAAAGGAGTAGGAAGAATCATCTTATTTTAATCCTACCCCTACAGTCTATAACATTTCATCTTGATTTACTTTAGACCTTTAAATGAAACTAGTGTCCAAACTTTTGACTGACAGTGTACCAGAGATTTAAACATGATTTAAAAATTCAATTAAACTTCGGCAAATCTATGAAATATAGACCCTGTAGGTTTACCTCTGCAGCACCGTCTTACCTCTAGTTCCATTGTTCTGTGTGAAAGCTCAGCTCCCCATCGGTCAGGACTCAGTCAATAACATTAATCCCATAATTCCTGCTTTTGTTCTTCCTCCAGTGTAAAGAATCTATTAAGTGCTGTTTCCTGCTCTCTGTGAGCGCCGCATGCTGTGTGCACTGTTTATGATCCTGCATTTATTTATCTGTGCACCGGAGAAGCCTCATGGGAAACAAGCACAATTCGCCATGTGCCTTTGGTATGTGCTTCTGCTGGTCCAGTCTCCTCTCTCTGCACCACGTCTGCTCTCCACCTCTTTGCAAATTAAACCATTGTTTGGCTTTTTTAGGACTAACAAGAAATTGCTGCAGGCACGATAGCGCCGCACCCTGCTCCTGGTCCAGTCCATCAATATTGTACGGCCAACAAACACAAATGAATCAAAGCAGTTTTTTTGGTTTGTTTTCATTCACCTTCTCCCAAATCTTTCAGCTAATTATCTACTTAAACAGGAAGTGTTATGCAAAACTGACCTTTTGGAGCATTCTATCATGTCACATTGTTCCTTCATCAAAAACACGCGTGGAGAGGTTCTAGCTATCATGTCTTCCATGTATGTTTGAGGAATCTAGTGACCTCTCCCTGTTCAAACCCTCCGTACTGTTAGCATGATGCCCTCATAGACTCACACTCCTGCATGTCACACATGCTCCCACACGTCGCTTTGCATAAACACAAAAACATGACACAAAACTGTACACTACAACTTCACAAACCTGATGTGATAAGCAATAGTTTCATTAGCAGCATGGGGAGCAAGTGCCAAAGATGAAAGTGAAACTTTAAACATTTGAATGCTTCTGCAAATATAGCATTTTCAAAACATAAAAGGCAACATGGTGATCTAAATATATGCCATGTGTAACATTTAATACCCCATAACGAGCTGCCCCAGTGTTTACAGGCATCTTCAGCTCTTCACTGCAGGCTTGTCATGTGCCTGCTTCAAAACCTCCACCATTGGTCCTGTCCTCAAGAAGCCAAGGATCACCGGACTCAATGACTCCAGACCTGTGGCTCTGACATCTGTGGTCAGGAAGTCATTGGAGCACCTGGTCCTGCCCCACCTCAAGACCCTCACGGCCCCTCCTGGACCCCCTGCAGTTTGACTACAGAGCCACAGGTCTGTAGACGACGCCATCAACATGGCTCTACACTTCACCCTGTGGCATCTGGACTCCCCGGGAACCTACGCCAGGATCCTGTTTGTGGACTTCAGCTCTGCCTTCAACACCATCCGCCCAGACCTCCTCCAAGGCGCTGTCCCAGATGAACGTGCCTGATCCTCTCTGCAGGTGGATCACTGACTTCCTGACGGACACAAGTAATCCATTTCAGGCAAAAAATTGTTCATCGCAGAATGATCCAAAAACAAAAATAATCCGAGTCCGGATAATAAGGGAGGGAAACAGAAAGGCCCTACCAGTTCGTAGTTTGTTCTGTCATAAGCTCGCCACCTCAGAACGAGGAATCAGAGTTCATGGTGTGGTAACACAAAAAACCTGACCTGTGACAAAGGTAAAAAAAAAACAATAAATATCACAAGTCAGTTACTCAGTTACTTTGTTGGTTACATTTCATAGTATTATTATTCCTTTTATAAAGTAATCATTGCATTGTATTTGAATTAATTAATTCATCCAAATTCAAAACAAAAACAATAAAGTTCAGTTGCGCAACACTATATATATTTATAATCTCCATTACCAGCTAAACTACAAGACATGTAATGAATCAATTTCAATGGGTTTGCACCATTAGCATCAGTAAAAGGAAAAAAGAAAAGAAATGTCGTTATAGACATAATTAAACAATGTCCGATACAGACCATGCATATTTTAAACTGCTCTCTTGAGTTTCTAATCTCAAAACAAAACTCAAGAGAGCCGAAAACGTTCAGAGAAGTTGATCGCGGCAACCCGGAAGTTAATATTTTACTTAATTTAGCCGTTTTTGCGCTAGTTAGCAAGCTTTTAACAAATTAATTATATAAAATAAACTCTTGGGTCACTCACCATTGAGTTTGAGAATTTTTTGAGGAGAATTCAGAGTACCGCGGGCGGTTCTGTGCAGCCTCTGCCACGCGCTACAGGCCACAGCCGGGAGCAGGAAGTGGAGACAGGAAGTGGCTCGGGGCTCTGTCATTCTTATCACACAGCGCCACTTGTGGCGGGTCCAATGGTATTGCAGTGGAGGAGGAGATATTTGCATGCGATTTGGAGACGGGGGTTACATCACACTGACCTGTTTTAGTCAGTTTATGGCTAGGACATGTTGAGCTGTACTTGTGGGAATCTAATCGTAATAAAATAATGGATTTATTTAATGCTTTTTGGACATTTAGCAGTGCATTCTTCATTCACTCCTCCCTTGGTGATGTAAGCTGCTGTTGAAGCCACAGCTGTCCTTGGCCAGACTGATGGAAGTTTCCAATCTGCACCATTGGCCCCTCTGAACACCAAATTCATACTAAGCAATGTGAGTGAAGTGTCTTGCCTTAAGACACAGTGGCAGAGCTGAGCTCTGCTTCTGAGATCAGATGAGATCAGGCACAGGCAGGACAACCACACAAAAGAATCTGCAGTTACTGCAAATTTCACTCAGATTTTCAATTCAATTAACTTTTTGTAGCGCCCAAAATCGCAACAACAGTTGCCTCTAAGGCCGTTCCAAGATATGGATGAGTAAAACATACACACAGACATATCAAAACAGGAAAAAACAACATTCATGTAAAGCAGCAAATGAAACATCGTCCAGTCATCTCCTGTCCTTAGACCCTCCTTCTCAGCGAAGAAAAACTCCAAAAAAACCCAGGATCCTGGGAAAAAGAAGAAACCTCGGGGAGAACTACAGTGAAGGAGAGATCCACTCCCATGGACGGACAGGCTATAGATGTCCAGGCCCGTGGGCCAGTTCAGTATGGCCACATCTACCCAGGTGGGGAAGGAGCCAGGCGAGGAGGAGGAGACCGGGCGAGGAGGAGGAGACGGGCGAAGAGGAGGAGAGTCAGGCGAGGAGGAGGAGAGGGGTCCAGCTGCCATCAGGCGTCTGAAAGAGTTCCACTCCACAGGGGGAGTGGGACAGGGGACAACATGTGAATAGCAATGAACGAGCTACAGATGAGAACATAGTAAGTGATGCTGATGAGAAAATAGGAGGAAACAGAGGACAGTGCTCAGGTTGTCACACTTCCCCCAGCTTGTTATCTCCTGCAGCAGCTTATCTTAGTGACATCAACTAAGTAACCTGGTCATAAGCTATTCTGAAGAGGAAGGTTTTAAGCCTGGTCTTAAATAAAGAGACTGTGGAGCCTGTTTAACATCAACAGGGAGTTGATTCCATAACACAGGAGCTTGGTAACTGAAGGCTCTCCCCCCCACTGTACTTTTAGACACTCTAGGAACCACTAATAATCCTGCATTCTGAGAGCGAAGTGCTCTATTTGGCTGATAGGGAACAATGGCATCCTGAAGATATGATGGGGCCATATTGTTTAAGGCTTTGTATGTCAGGAGGAGAACTTTGAATTTAATTCTAAACTCGACAGGAGGCACTAGTTTAGATGTTGTATTCGTAGATTAACAGATTCAGTAGAGAGACGCTAGCAATACCGCTCGCAAAACAGAATTCACTCACCGGAAATGATGTCACCGGAACAACACCAGAGACTTCTAAAAAGACTTTGTCACCAAATGAAACAAATGATATAACACTGTTTTTGGCATCAACTAAATTTTGACACAATACAGCAGCAGAGGCCGTTGACCTATGAACACTGATCTGACGTGGCTGCAGGTTGGGCACAAATCCCTCTGTACATGATACTAATACTATTATTATGAGCGCAGGACCAGAGGTGTTCTTTTAGACTCAGTCAGTTCTCCTTCTCCAGGACCAGTCTGCAGACTTTAGTGCACATAATGAATTCACTTCACCGGAGGGGAGTGGGGTTTGTCTCTGTGGCCGTATGGCATCAAGACAAAGCTATAATATCTCCACGGAGACACATAAAGCCTCAACCTGAAAATTAAAGTGCATCTTTAAAGAAGCTGAAATAGATTGAACTATCCTGCTACAGATACCCACACACATTGAATTAGTTTAATCATATTAAACCTCTTTAATCAAATAACAAGAAAAAAAATGACCTTTTAATGAACTGCAGGTAATTTGCTCCTATAGGTCTGCGCCTCTCCACTTCTCTGGGGCTGTCCTCCTTTTATTATCTCAGTAATGAACTTTTTACGTTCTCGTTCCTTTTACGCACTATATGCAATCACCAGCTCTGTCAAATCCTCCTCTCTCATTCCCTCTGGATCCTTTGTGTTCTTACAGGCTGTTCTCAGCAGTGTACATGTTTAATTAAAAAACATCTGGTTAGTCAAAGGGGTTTAATTACCAGGTCCAGCTCTCCTCTCCCCATCTCCTCGGCCCCTGGCTAAAGGTGACCCCTGCTCGTCCAGCTGTGCCCCATGTGCTCCTGCGTCTCCTTTTTAATTTGCACTTTTCCTCTAATCTCAAGCGTTACCAAACTAAAAGCTTAAGACAACAATGCCGAAAATGCGACACGTCATGCTGCAAAATAACCTGAAGGTTTGAAGAGGGGGTATGCTGCATGTTTGAGTAATTTAGTGATCTCTTCTGGGCAGTATTAAAATCTTCATTACAATTAACTATGATTCTGTACAAGGCTCGTGACAAATACACAAAAGCATGACACACAACACGACACTGCGACTTGACAAACCTGTTGCGATGTGCAGTAGTTTCATTAACAGGATGCACACTGACTGACTGTTGTGATCGTGCTCTGAAGGGGGAAGCATTTAGCACAGAGAGCAAAGGGAGGGAGACTCTGAGTGCCAAAAAATGAAAGTGAAAGTTCTAAAACATATCTCCCTTTTGAATGTGAACTGAGCTAAGAACAAGTTTGAGGTGTGGGTAACAGTTTAATGGTCCAACCGTATCATAGTGGACCAAACGGAAAGGCAACAACAAGGGTAAAAAAAAATAACTTTAATAAACTAAATGTCAGATGTGAGAGGATGATTCATGTTCCTCTGATTAGAATTAGGCCTGTTTACTTTGGGTCTGTTGGTTTATGTTGCTGTGCTTTTTATTGATTTTATTTTGCTGTGTTACCCGGGAGTAAAAGGACTAAACTAAGGGAGGAGCAAACTGAACTAATTGAACATTCCCTTCCACTCAATATGACTGGCCATAGGTGGGTCAGGATTTTTCTTAAAAGGCAGACAGAGGGCACGAGTGAGGAGGAAGACCTGAGGCAAGGGGTCACGAAAGAGGAAATGGAAAGCTGAATGCGGTGAGAGGGGAAGACACGAGACACACTGGAGGGACATGCCACCAAGGGCCACCAAGGGCCTATACTGTACATCGCACCAGACAAGTAAAGGAACGTATCTTGTGAATCTCGACCTCTACGCACCAGAGTCTGGAACAGGCATGAATGCAGACCAGATGCAGGTGCATGGACTTAACGCCTGGCAAGAGATAAGTAAAGGGATGTACCCTGTGAATCTTGTGGGCATGAGTGAGGCCCGACTGCTACTGAGGGCTAAGAGGCATTGCTTTTATTTTCAGCTGCTCGACCTCTATGCACCGGAGTCAGGAGACTGCACAGACGCAGACCAGACCAGACACTGGTGCACCGACGCGGAGGCCTGGACCTAACGCCGGACTGAGCTAACCAAGCACGTGGCAGGACAGCGACTGGTCTTGGGAGACCGAACCCTCACCGGATCATAAACTCTTACTGCTCTGGAGAGTCGCCCGATGTAACTGGAGGGTCTCGGCAGCGACTGGAACATGTGACTTGTTTTATCCTCTATTTTGACCAAAGGTGGACCTTTTTAGAATTAACTTTTAATATTTAAAAACACACACACACATACTTACATACATACTAAAAACACACACATACTTACATACATACTAAAAACACACATACTTACATACATACTAAAAACACACATACTTACATACATACTAAAAACACACATACTTACATACTTTCTTTTATCTTTGTAAATGTTGTGCATGATTTATATAAATACATTTTTAACTCACCGTATGTCCTCATCTCCTTTCCAAACAGTTTGGTAGATAAATTAACAAAGAACCTGACATTTAAAAAAAAAAGGAATTTAACAAAAGCTCAAATTAGGTAAATAATTAACAAAAGGCCGGGCCCAACTGGGGTAACAGAACAAACTAACCCATCCAAACAACGAACAGGAGAATTTAAATACAGGAGGACGAACTAAAACTGAACACAAGAGAGGGAATTACACAAAATGATGAACTAAAAATACTGACTTAATCAAAGTAACAAGAAGGCAAATAATTTCAAAACAGAAAATAATAAGTGATAATAAAGTGACCTTAAACTAGACAAACTTAACTTAGCAAAACTAACTAAACAGCGCTCCCCCTTTGTTTGGCGGAGATGGTCTCTGCCAGAGGGACTTGGGACTCGTGACTTGGACTCGAGTCAGACTTGAGTCACTTTCAGGACTTGAGACTTGACTTGATAAAATGAACTCAGACTTGGGACTTAACTTGGACCTGAGGCCGGTGACTTGAGAACACTTGATGCTTCTCCTAAAAAATATATGTTTTTAGAAAATACTTTTGTCTTTTCAGTTGATACATGCGGTGCTTCATTTTAATTCAGTTCAATTCAATTGTATTTCTATAGCCCAGAATCACAACAAGAGTTCACAACATAATCTGACACAGACATCAGCAAACACACTGTCCCATCCTCAGTCTCTCCATGAACACATGATCCTTGGTGCCAGATTTACAGGAACAATCTGGAACATGTCCCTCCCACTTCTGAACTGAAGTACTGTGAGATGGTACCATCAAATGTACTACAGTAATATAAAGTACAATACAGTAAAACAGAGGGAACAACAAATATCATGATCCTTCAGTGACCAAGGAACTGTTATTTAGCACTTTTAAATCTGAATTCTTTCTATTCTGACCATAATGATTCACACAAGATCTTACATTAAAAAAAGGAAAAACATTAGCATTTCTATAGCTCTTATATAAATATACCATGACTTTTGAAGTACAACTTAGTTAAAAGTTATGCAAACTGCAAAAACCAAAGCTATAATTGGTACTTTAGTTTAAAGACTTTAAAGCAGATGACTTGGACTTGACTTTGACTTGGACTTGACTTGGACTTGCCTGTATTTGACTTGAGACTTGACTCTGACTTGAGACTTACTTGAGACTCACAAAACAACGGTTCCACCTCGGGTCTCTGCTGAGGGTCGACCTCTGTTGGTCCTCTGTCTGCCCACTCGGTGAATAATCCAGACTTATATGAACTAAACATGTGCAAAATATAAGTCTGAATAAAGTAACTTAATTAAACTATGTGTGCTGTAATTAATTAATTTAGTTCAGGAGATTGGCAATTCCAGAGATAATATTATCCAGATGATTAAATTTTCAAGTGAAGGTGTAAGAAGTTTAAAATCACTGTGGAGCACTTCCTGTGTCACCACATGACATCACAAGGTGGCGCAGGAAACAGTGTCATGTGGGACCTATTTTCACCATTTTCAGACCTAATGCTTTTTTCTGTTCTGTAGATTATGAGATGAAGTCTAGAAAAGTCAAAGCAGCAGATTTCTTCTTCTGTTCCAGGACAGTCGGACGCCGTCGTGTTATTTGTATTAAATCATTAAAGTCCACTTGAGTGTGACGGCGAGATTGATTTGTCCGTTTGTGTTGGTATTTAAATGTTCTCCCTCTCGTCCATGAAATGATCTGACAGCTGAGCTTTAAATGCTGCTTCTCCCATAATGTGTTTTTCATGAGGCGGACAGGCTCTGCTGGTCCCACTCCCTCACGTACTGGATCAGGACTCACTGAACCAGCGAATGCTCGTGACGAGGTTTGTTAGAAGAGAAAATAGAATGGCTCACTTCTTTATGTTGCATATGTCACCCTTAAAGCAGAACTAAGTAACTTTTTTACCTAATTAAATGTCTCTAAAGCCCCTCTGATGGTCACTGGTCACATATGACATTTTGGGGTGTTTGAAGGGGTCACTGGTGCCCCCCTCTGCCTCTGGGCGGAAAAAAACGCACATGCAACTTGGCTCCTACCGACCCGAATCAAGCTCTCAGGGTCTGTTCTCACGAGAGCCAAACTGCTCTACCACACTTCAGCTACACACAGCTAACCGAGCTAGCAACACACGCTGTAATGATGCGATCCACAGTTCACTGCAGGAATAAATATCTGGTGTTTACGTGTGAGGTGTGAGCCGTGGCCCAGGATGCAACAGAGCCCGAGCTCACACACGAGTAAACCTGGGGAAGGTGTTTGAAGAATGGCAGAGCTCAAGGAAAGAGAAGAGTCCAAGAGCGACACAGATCTGGAGATATTGTTATTGACACTAAGTTTCATAAGCACTGTTCATATCATTGTTATACTCATGCAATTTGAGTAAACTCCAGGAGCTCCGGGCGCTGGGGCCGCAGTGTCCTGGGAGCCGCAGTGTCCTGGGAGCCGCAGTGTCCTGGGAGCCGCAGTGTCCTGGGAGCCGCAGTGTCCTGGGAGCCGCAGTGTCCTGGGAGCTGCAGTGTCCTGGGAGCCTTTTACTTGTACACTTCATTACTTTCCACCACTGCTGACAACAGAACTGAACTTCACCAGTGCCATGTGTTTTGTACACGTGACCCTGTTATTATTTCACCATATTTATGAATGAACAAAAATACTGTGTCTTAAAAAGTGTGAGAAAGGCTTTTACGTGGAGGGAGGGGGCTCAAACTTACCCCACTCTCCCCTATTTGCCCCCTTCTGTATGAGTAGAGGAGATGATCCGTCAGGGGAAGAGGATGACTCGGGCTGACAGCAGCGGTGACTCCCGATTCTTCATCTCATTTTCTCTTCCTGTATTTTGAATCTCTCCGGTGTCTGTGTCAAAGTAAAAGGTCAACGGGAGATAATGGTTCGGGATATGGAAACAGGGACATGTCAGACTTGTTACTAAAAGAGACGCGCTCGGTGTGGAGTTGGACGACGCCGGGTCAGGACGCTTCCATCTTTTCTCAGGCAGTGCGGGTCAGCAGGATTTTGGCAGGGGCAGCTCTGTGGAGAAATACATTTGAGAGTTTTTGTAATGAACAAAGAGATGGAAAAAGTGAAGGTGGTGCAGGTCGGAGAAGGTGCCCGGGGCGACAGTTGTGATGCCGCTGGATAGAAGAGACAATGCCTTACACCAACAAATTGTGTTCGGGTTAGTTCAAGGACTAAAGATGTGACTGAAATGTAATTCTAACAGAGATGCCACATGGTGTTACACTAAAAACTCCTGTACCTGAGGGTTTTTCTATTAGATATATTCTATACACATAAAGAAACGGAAAAGAACTAGATATAAGATATCGATTTTAAATTCCATGAACAAAACCTGATATGGGGAATGTAGTGATGCGAGCTTTAGTGCATCTTGAGGCCACCTATAAAAGGGGCAACGTCATATGCCAGGAGAAGCCGGGCTGCCATGGCCGCCACAGGCCGAGGTGCGAGAGGAGCAGGGGAGCCGCGGAGTATGATTAGACACACTAGATGGCATCAAGCTCGGTGATCAGAGTAGTGGTGCGGTCATCGTGAGTAGGCCAGAGTGCTTTACCCTCTCGAATGTTTGTAGCTGACCCGGGCTCAGAGACGAACCCCTCGCCTGCAGTGGTGTTTGGGTCATGATGCCTGGAGGTGTGCGCCATTCTAAAGCCGCCCGGTATGTTTTGCCAGTGGTATGTTTATTTTTATTGTGTCGTACATGTAGGTTGATGTTTATCGTTAATAGGTTCCTGCTGGCGGAGAGCCTCCCCTACAGACACAATCACCTGTGTCAGGGTGTGTGTGGACGCTGGGTTCTACGAGGCCTACGCCCCCTGCATGGAGTGTTACCAACTGTGTACCTGTACAGAGCTGTGATATCTGAATGTGAAGTGTGAAATGACCTCAACTGGGTTATAAAATGCTGAAACTAAAGGAAAATATCCATCCATCTTCTCCCGCTTAATCCGGCTGGGTCGCGGGGGCAGTTTGCTGCTCAATCCTCATAGCACCTGACCCCCCCTATGAACCCCTCTGCAGGTGGTGAGCCCACAGGAGGGTGGACGTCATGGTCCTTGATGTTAGTTCATAGGGGTGCGGGCATGTTTTTAGGTTGATGGGGGAAACCAGAGTACCCGGAGGAAACCCATCCAGACACGGGGAGAACATGCAAACTCCACACAGAAAGGGGATCGAACCCGCCACCTTCCACTGTAAGTCTCTGTCAAGTCAATTGAAATAAACCTGTGCTGCCTTTTAATTCTGGGGTGTTTTTTTCTGTTTCCCTTAAACTGGGCATGGCATTGCTCAACTAATTAAAAGCATTTTACACCTCACTCTGTCCTGCGCCCTCATCCGGGCACAAGGAACATGTTCAGATCAAATATAGCTCTTCATGCAAGAAACTGATTCTCTAGTTTCCAGTTTCTAATTGCCAGTTCCAATGCTGAAATCCAGTGTGTTTTAACCTAAAATGTCTCTCTGATCTGAACGGTCACTCCCTAAAGCCCTGCATCAGTCATGAGTCAGTGCTAGTGCAGCCTCTGCAGCTCAGGGAGGGAATTCAAGAGGTTCTGAGCTTCACATGAGGCCTGGTCTGTCCATAAAGTATGAATGAGACAAACTTGGATGTGTCTTTATCTGCAGGTTAAAGATAAAGAAGAAATACCTAGAAAAACAGGCTTTCTGACTGCGAGCGGGGTCGCCTCTCCACAGATCTGACCCTTAAGTTGGTTTGGTCTTCATGAACATAGAAAGGTTTAATGCCGTACTGCAAAACATTGATTTGATTTTTTTTTTTTATTTTGACTTTGTACCAAGAAAGAAACAATAATCATCCACATATAACATCCACATAAATGACAGAAAAGCACATTTCTCTGTATTAACCCTTGAGCATTACATAGTTTGAAAAATTCTAAAGTGATGTTGTACATTGATGACAAAACTTTACAAACATTCACAAATAGCAAAATAAATTACATCCTATACAAACTAAGTATAATTTGAACCCAATTTCTTTTTTTGAACAAACTAATAATAATGATAAAGAAGGAAGTGTATCATTTAGAATCGGATCAAAATAAGCAAGAGAATGACTTTTTTTTTGTTTTGTTTATGGTTGTACAAACTAGTGATAATGTTAACAAAAAGAAACAAACATCTCCATTGAGAAAAGCATTTGACAGACTGTCCACCAGAAAAGTTACACAATGCATCTTTAACGCACTGGCAACACCGGGTTAGATGTTTATAATTCCTTTTTTCAACAGAGGACAGACTACATAGAGTTCATTTAACAAATTGACTGTTTTGCCAAAATAATTTTCAGACTTGAAGTGGGGACGTTTCTTTTGCCCCCACAGAGCCCCTCATTCTAAAAGCAGAACGTTGAGACAAAACCAGACCGACGTACACGGCTGTAGTTCAGTATTTAATCACAAACCCGCAAATCTACAGTCCCGATTTGAAAACACAAATCAGAAATGACAATTCCAGCTCCCCTGTAGACGCATGTAGTTTAGTATGTGTTTCCTGATCACTGGCGATGGTTTACACGGCGCTCGGATATTTAAGCTACACGCTGCTCTCAAACTCTCTGAATTAGTCTTCGTCAGGACCATTATTGCAGCGTCGTGTTCTGTGGTGCGTAACACTGCTGTACTATCCTCTGATGAAGTTATAACGACCGCCGTCAGACGCAGCCCATTTCCCGCGATGGCTAATAAAAGCCGTCTCATGTTTCTTTGTTTTGTAAAGGAAACGTAGATATTCTCTCTGTCCTCGTGATGAACTGAGCACGAGGAGGTGAGAGAGGCGGGCGCATAAACAAGTCGGGTTTGGCTCACTGCACAAGCTAATTAACTCCAAAAACTATAAAAATGTAAATTGCAATTTGCTACCGTAGGCATCTAATTAAAAGCACTGGAATGTTAAGGACCAAATTGAATTTCTCTGAAGTGAAGGAAAATGTTTGATTGTAATGCGTGGGCAGGTATTGATGGCCTACAGTGGCTCTGCTGCAGGCAAACAGGAGACTTACAGAAATCCCTCCCTGAGCTGCAGAGGCTGCACTAGCACTGACTCAGGGGTTTAGTGACCGTTCAGATCAGAGACATTTTAGATTTAAACACACTGGATTTCAGCAATGAAACAAATGACTCAGGTGAGGTCCACTCTGCTCTGATTGGATAATCACAATAATAATAATAATAATAATAATAATAATAATAATTATTATTATTATTATTATTATTATTATTATTATTATTATTATTATTATTACACACACACAATGAGACATCATGTCCTATGTTTTTGTAACAAATATATGTGATAAATTGAATTATAATTTCGTTTTACAATTGGCAGTAAAAAGTATATTTGATTTGAACCTTGTACATGAGGACACAGATCATGTTAATGGATTTTCATATCAAAATCTTACCTGTGTTTTAACATGCTTATTCAGGACAATACGATGGCTCTGCAATACTGCTGAATCATATGTATATATCACAGATTAAGAGAATAAAATTCAGACCAAAGTAAGTATGTCACAATGGGCGTTTACTGAAAACAGGGTAGATCAAAGCAATGGGGGACGCCGCCTGTTCTGACCCCTTCATTATAACATGTCATTTAGATGTGCCAGTTTTCTCACACTTTTTAGTATCACTATTCCGACACGACACCTCTGCATATGCAGACTGCTGTCCATGGTGCTGAATGCAGCAGATTGATTGATAGATAGACATTTTTTTCCGAATATAATTAGCCTATGTAAGACAGACATCCTTAGGTCTAAAGATTATCCAACAGCCCCGGCGCCCCTTCTATCAGTCTAATATCTCCCTTTTACATCCTACCACAGAGTTGCAGGTGAAGTTTCTTATCTGTTCTGTCACGATGCGGTATAATTTCCAAATTGCAATGTGTAGCTGAGCTTGACCAGCAGCCACTGAGGAATTGATTTGGCCAAAAGAAATAGGGGCCTAATGTGTCTACAATCAAATATCATGATCATATGTAGGTGTCAAGTGTGTGTTTTGGGCTGTGAGAGTCGTCTCATCGAGCTGTCGTCATGAACTTGATTGGTTATTTCTTTAGGCGATATGATGTTCTCCGCAGATCACCTACATGACCAAATGAATGAAGCAGAAAGGGCCCATGCAGCCTCCGTTTTAGATGAGACCTTTCTCGAAGGTCGATGCTCTTTTTTAAAATGCAGGACTGTTTTCCACAGCGATCAGTTCAGACATTTTCCCAGTGTCTGATCTCCTCTGTGGCCCAAGTTTTCTCTGATCAAACCGGCCCAAGCAGCTTATGATATAGAAGAAACTCTGGGCGGAATGTTTGACAAACAGCAAAAGTGCCGCTACAACAGTGTAAAAACAATGTCGTAGCAGTGGGGCGCTTGAAAAAGTCTATTTTGCCAAACTGTGAAATATTTCAGGCAAAGCAATGACACTTCCAAGGGCAGAAAAGTTCCACAGTGCACCTTTAAAGTGTTTCACATTCTTCCCACCGCGACAGCACAACCCACAAACGACCTCTGTCAGATGAGAAGAGTGTATTTTGGATGCGAGCGCAGCCTTCGCCCAGCCTGCTGTTTGTTTGGAGATCCAATGATTATTGTTTATGTCTTCAATAATATCCATACAGCCTTCCTGCACCCATCTGCTTCCACTGCTGCTTAAATATTCACAGGCGCCGCTGCAAAATAAAAACAAAACCAGTCGAAAATAAAATGCGGAGCAACCGGTTCTCCCCTTCCCCGGAGCACTCTACTCTGCTCCGATTGAGTTATGTGCCAGGAGTTAAAAGCATAAAGCGCACTATTTATTTCACCTGCCTGCACGTGTTTATGAATACAAACATCAGTGCGATTTTCAAACAGCAGCCCGATCACGCTCACGCTAATTCCGAGCCCCGAGGACACCAGATTACGAGATAAACTGCCTTCATTTTGCATGCACAATAATTACAGCGATACATACACCGTCCCAATTATGCTAACACAATTAACTCCGGGGCCAGGAGGGTCCTTGCAGCGCGGAGGTGGGAGTCGGAGGCACGTCGCCGTGGATTGTCTGGTTGTAATTCTTGCGGTGCACCTGTGGAGTGTTAGCAGAGCCATTTGGAGATGATTACATTGTAAGTCTCACTGGAGGAGGAGCTGTGTCACTTCCCTGGCAGGCTGTAGCTGTGTGGAGGAACACGTCTCAGGAGCGTGCTCACGACAAATGTGGAATCAAGTTAGCTACAAAGTGCTAACTCAATATCACAGGGCGCCGCGTGTTGCATTAGCTGCTCTGTCACTGGAGAGAGCAGGTTTTAGATACTTGTATATGGAGCACACCTCCATAAGTCTAAAGGATGTGTGCTCTTAAGGTCAACCAGTGAGCTTCAAGAAAGGGTTTAATGTTCTTTTATTGGTTTATAAAGCTCTTCATGGGCTTAGTCCTGTTTATTTATCTGAGCTGCTTTTATCACATGAGGTCTGTTCTTTTAACTGTCCCAAGAGTCCAATCTAAAACTCACGCTGAGGCGTCCTTCAGCTTTTATAAAAGGTCTGTGGAACAGTCGATCAGAGGATCTGAGGATCTGAGGTCTGCTGTGAGTGTTCATGTTTTTAAAAGCTTTTAATTGAAGCTTTTACTTGTTTTAAATTTAATTCTTATTATTATTTTACTCAGTCTCTAATCTAATTTTAGCTCTCCATTTTTTTATTTTGACTATAACCTTTAGGAGTTTTGTGTTTGTGTCTAAACTGTGTCTATATGGGAGAAACCCTGGGGTGGGGGTGGGGCTGCTGTTGTTTCTAATCATTGTCATATTTCTGTTGCAGGTGAAGCACTTTGTGCTTCATTTCAAATGAATTAAACTAATAAATGACTGACTGACTGAAGCTTCCAAGACAAGACACATGGCATGACTTTTCTCTACTGTCGGTCGTATGTTTCTCCTGATGTACTGAAGCCTCTTCTGCAGTTTCCTGGTTACTCCCCAAGTTCCCAGATGCCCCTGAGCACCACTGACACTTTCACGTTTCAGACCTTCTCCTAGTCTGTGCTGCCATGTCCACCTGAGCTCATCACCATGTTGGTTTGCCCTGACAGTTCTGTCAGTCTGGACTTCTGTAAAGTCTTCAGTCCAGCCCATAATGATCCATTTCCCCTGTGATGATGCCTCAGTGTCGCCCTGTTCTGCTTCAGGCACAGCTCCTCTGGTAGGACTGGTAAATCATCCTGATGTTCGCCACAGATTCAGTGGTGATTCCAGCTCATGGGGGATTTGAGCCCAGGTCCCTCATGTGAAAGTCAGGAAGCTTTCTGAAGCTGATCTATTCAGAGTTTATTGAGAAATAAATAAATGTAGTAATAGTGACACAAGTAAGTTTTAGGTGCAGTGCATAGAGCATAACTAAGGGTTAAAATATCCATAATAATTGTTTTCTGAGTTCTGCATGTTTGAGTAATGGATCATTGTTTCTCTGTGGCCTGAGAGCTCAGACAAACCTGCCTCTGCCTCTCGACTCTACAGCTGCAGGAGGCAAGTGGGCAAGACTCTTGTTATTCAATATTTGGACTCGCAACAAACACACATTATTACAAATATCACTTTTTCAACTATAAAACATCTCAATTAAGATCAACTGCTTAAGGTTGATCCTGATTTGAAGAATATGAGGAGGCTGATCCCCCGCACATGGAATCAAAGAAACAACACAAGTGAGACTGTTAAATGGTGAAGTGGCTGTTTTAATTAGGAAGAATGTGGGCGTCGCAAATACAAATAAAGTTTACACAAAGAACAGAGTGTAACAGACTTAATAACTAAATGAACATAAAACAAATTTAAAACACCTGAAAGCTGAAAGGGCAGTGCAATAATACACAGAGGACCCCTCATCTCATGTGCACGTCATAAATAAATCACAGACGGGGCCACAGAGTGAGGTGGATCCAGGCCAGACTCTGGAACAGTCGTGCGGTTTTGAACAGGAAGTCAATGGACCCGTTTGTTTCGCTTATTATTACAGACAGAGCACCTTTCCTATGAAGACGTCTGCAGGAACATATTATGTAACACTGGAATTGTTATTGTATCCGTGTGGAATAAGCACTTCCTCTCCCTCTGTACACCGCCTCACATGTGTCAAATTCATATTGATTCTCCGACACGAGCAGATTACGCACATGTTTAATAATGCAGCGTCGTTGCTGTAGTTTTATCACGTGTGACGGCTCCCCGTACGGCCGTGCATGCGTACACACTATTGATTAGAGCAGTATCCATCTCCATTCTGAACCACAATATACACGTATGGATGAGGTGCGGTGACGGCTGTAACGATTTCCCTCACAGCTGTTTTCATATCTAATGCATGAAGACGCTCACATTTCCCAGTCTGCTGAACGGAGCACCGGGGGCCGGCACTTCCACTGAAGCTCCTTTACATATGCTGGCCTCAAAAGCAGAGCGACTTATTAAAACAAACAAGCAATTAATACAATGTGAGAGTCTCGTGTGTGGTTTTATGCGGATGAATCACTCCCCTGAGACAAAGTGTGAAAAAAGTCATTCCCATCATGGCTCCGTCATCACAAACACCTGCTAATAGTGGGAGAATTTCACCTCATTCATACTCATCATTTTTATTACCGTTTTTTTTTCTTTTTTCGGACTATAAGTCACACCTTTTTCATAGCTTGCGTGTTTCCTGCGACTTATACTCAGGTGCGACTTATATATGAAACATATATTTCACATCTACCGACAGAATATATTAAAAGTCCTTTATTGTATCGAGGGACGCCAACGGGTTTAGGCCAGCGAGATATAATTTCACATGTTGTTTATTTTCACAGCGAGGCCACGAGAGGGCGCTCTAGACTTGTGTACCAGTATCTGCTCCGCCTCAGGCTCTTCCTCCTGCACCACTGTCACTTCACCACCTGCAGCACCTCAGACCTGTTTGCTCAGTTAAATCCAGGTGGAGACTTTTTTTTTGTCCAGGCAGTGAATAATCCACTGAATCTGGTCCTTTAGTCTGACAGAAGCATCAGCACCAGCTGTTTTTATCATGATATGCAAATGTATCATGTGACTTTAAGTTTTGTTTCTGTAAAAGTAAACCAATGTGCGCAAACATATTATTACTCAGTGTAGATATTAAGCGGAGTACAGGAAACATCTACAGAGCGGTGGTAGGGAGGAACAATCGAGCAGCAGAAAGAAAGTTTGGAGTGAGGAAAAACTTGTGTTTGGTGGAGAAAAGTGGAGGAAACTTGAACTGTAATGAAGAAAACAAAAAAGCTCACCATGGCTAAAAGCTGGATTTAGCTGGAGTTGTTGGAGTTGCTCAGAAGTGACACCGAGGATGAAGAATTCAATGGATTTAGTGATTTGGAGTGAGATGGAGAGTTTGGTAAACTTGTTCTGTTTCTGCTCTACAGTAGTTTTGTGAATAATGTTCAGCCTGTTCTTCTCTGTCCAACTGTTATTACTATAACTCGACTTTAGATGAAATGTCGGTTCCTGGTGTATAATTTGATCAAATACTTTTCTCCCCAAAAATGCGACTTATATTCCAGTGTGACTTATATATGTTTTTATTTCTTCATTGTGCATTTTTTTGGCTGGTGCCACTATACTCCAGAGCGATTTGTAGTCCAGAAAATACAGTATGTTGTAATAGAAGCAGTGGCTTAATATAAGTTTTACCTCTTTTCACTCCTTTTTCAGAAATTTCCTTTTTTGTGCAGAGGTTGGTAGATTTGCCATGTGTAATGTTACTTCAAAATAATATTCCCAGAAAAACAGTTGGGTGCAGGTGTTGAAAAAATTGCAGTAAACTAGGACAGCTTCAAAAATGGAAGTGTCATGATTTATTTTCATCAGTCAACAAAATGCAGTGAATGAACAAAGGAGAAATCTGAAATCAGATCAGTATTTGGTGTGAGCTTTGCCTTCAGAAGAGCCTCAGTTCTTCTAGGTTTTACTTACAGACAGTTTGTGAAGGAACTGGGGGGCCAGACCATCACCAACACAACTTCTGACTCTTCTTTACGTTCCAGAGAGTTCTGAAGGACTTTGGTGCATTCTTTTGTTCGCTCACTTTGCAATTTGTATTTCATTTGTCATTTCCATTTTTGAAAGCATTCTTTGTTTACAGCATTTTTTTTTTTTTTACACCTGCCGAAAACTTTTGCACAGGACTATAACAGTAAAAAGTATTTGGGAAAACTACTAGTCAAGTAATAGTTCCGGTAACTTAAAGAACAACTCTCAGGATGTAATGGGATTTATAATTTGAAGTGAATGAAATACGCAGGACAATATTAAATAATGCACAGAGTCTGGTCTTTTTGAAGGACAGACACAAAAATGAGTCAAACGAAACACAAATGTTCAAATCATTTCATTTTGTCCCATAAAGATTTTGTCACTTTAGAGTTACTCACAAGAGGAAGCAGAACTTTTACTCAAGTCAAAGTACTGTTACTTCAATAAAATATTACTAAGTAAGAGTAACTACTGTATGTTTTGCACTCTTCAAATGACGACCAATGAGCATGAGCCTTTTTCACCACTGAAGAAGAGTAGAAGAGTCGTTAGTAAGTACGTCCCCAATATCGCCGCACAGATGCCAGTCCGGGCGCTGCCGTGAGAAATCTTAGCTTAAAATGGGTGTCGGGGGGTGGGACTGTGAGGTGACCTGGGGGGGGACTGTGAGGTGACCCTGGGGGGGGACTGGGAGGATCACGTGTTCAATTATGTCTGGGCAAAGAATAAATATTTACAATAA
The DNA here is from genome assembly GCA_034769755.1 of Odontamblyopus lacepedii. Taxonomy (NCBI): domain Eukaryota; kingdom Metazoa; phylum Chordata; class Actinopteri; order Gobiiformes; family Gobiidae; genus Odontamblyopus; species Odontamblyopus lacepedii. The sequence continues at coordinate 35,680,650 of CM068364.1, forward strand.
AACAGTGAATTATTAATGTAAACTGATTATATAGATACATATATGTGATATATGAGATCTGAGGGCTCCAACTCCAACTCATCATCCAAAAAACGAGACTCAAAAGCTGGTGTGACCCTGGGGGGGGACTGTGGGGTGATCCTGGGGGGGGCTGTGAGGTGATCCTGGGGGGGGGGGGGGTGAGGTGACCCTGGGGGGGGGAATGTGAGGTGACCCTGGTGGGACTGTGAGGTGACCCTGGGACTGTGAGGTGACCCTGGGGTCTGTGAGGTGACCCTGGAGGGCGGGGGGGGGCTGTTAGGTGACCCTGGGGGGGGGACTGTGAGGTGACCCTGGGGGGGGGGACTGTGAGGTGACCCTGGGGGGGCCTGTGAGGTGACCCTGGGGGGGTCTGTGAGGTGACCCTGGGGGGGGGGACTGTGAGGTGACCCTGGGGGGGACTGTGAGGTGAACCTGGGGGTGGGGCTGGGAGGTGACCCTGGGGGGACTGTGAGGTGACCCTGGGGGGGTCTGTGAGGTGACCCTGGGGGAGGGGCTGTGAGGTGACCCGGGGGGGGGGGGTGTGAGGTGACCCTGGGGCTGTGAGGTGACCCCGGGCTGTGAGGTGACCCTGGGGCTGTGAGGTGACCCTGGGGGGTCTGTGAGGTGACCCTGGGGGAGGGGCTGTGAGGTGACCCTGGGGGGGGCTGTGAGGTGACCTCGGGGGGCTGTGAGGTGACCCGGGGGGGGGGCTGTGAGGTGACCCTGGGGGACGGGCTGTGAGGTGACCCTGGGGGGCTGTGAGGTGACCCCTGGGCTGTGAGGTGACCCTGATGGGGGGTGTGAGGTGACCCTGGGGGGAGGGGGGGTGTGAGGTGACCCTGGGGGGGGGGCTGTGAGGTGACCCCGGGGGGGGGGCTGTGAGGTGACCCTGGGGGGGGACTGTGGGGTGATCCTGGGGGGGGGGGCTGTGAGGTGATCCTGGGGGGGGGGGGGGGGAGGTGACCCTGGGGTAACTGAGTCTTTTCTGTGGTTGGTCCCCTCGTTGGACCCCTCTCCCTCCTCACATTAACAGCGCCTCTTCAGGCAATTCTTTAAAGTCTCGTTTAAAAACACTTTTACTCACCGCCTTTAACCCGGTGAGAAAATTGTGTTTTTTTTTAATTATGTTTTTTATTGACTTGTGTATTTATTTCTTTATTTTATGCTTTTTATGAATGTGTTCATTTATATTGTGCCTACTCTGCGCAGCACTTTGGAGACTTTGTGTTGGTAAAATGTGCTGCACAAATAAAGGTAAATTGGATTGGAAATCTGAAAAGGACAATTTCTTCAAAAAGTTACTCAAGTAAATGTAACTGACTCCACACCTCTGGTATTTGTGCACAGCGCGGCTCATGGACACATTCACACAACGGCTCTGTGGATAAAATGGTGATAAAAAGCTTTTTCGCGTGGTCCAAACCTGTTAGCAGAGGAGCGCTAACTCAGATCTACTCAGCTGGAAAACAGTCTGAAATTTTTAAAGAGGATCGTTGCCTGGAGAAGTCTGGTCAGATCATTCAGAAATCATATTTGACCCAGAGATCTTAAAAGAGTGGAATCACTAATTGCATGTAAGGGGCATTAGGATTCGCCTTAAGCCTTGTAGGGGAGGATTATACACCGAGACACAGGCAGAACATGCAAACTTCATATAAAGACCACCGTGCCACCTTTCAAAGCGCAGTGTGAGTAGAGAGACCAGGCTCAAAACTGGGACTGTCCCGGGGAAATGGGGATGTCTGGTCTAAGTATGAGGCTATTACAGACACATGTGCCATGACGTGTTTCTGTAAGTGGAGAAGCCACAGTGACTTAAACTGAAGCTCTGCTACATGTTGCTGCCACCTTCCTTGTATTAGTCAATTGTGTTCACTTTTTTAATTCATGATCCATAAATGCTCACACTTACCTTCATTTGTTTGAAATTGGCTCTACAAACCTGAAATCTTATGGCTCACAACAATGGATCCACTGCAAAAAAAGCTTGGCCAAAATTTAAGATAAACATTTAAATCTATCAGAAAAGGATTTAAAATCAGTGAAATGGTCCATGCAGCAAGATCATTTTACTCCACAAGATATCTTATAATAATCTAGCTCGAGATGAGAATGAAGCAGAAGAAGATCATTAAAATAAATAAATAAATAAATAAATAAATAAATAAATAAATAAATAAATAAATAAATAAATACATAAATAAATAAATAAATAAATAAATAAATAAATAAACCTTCAACTTTTTAAAAGTGCTTTTCTATTTTTTGGTTCTAATTGGGAAAAAAAAATAATTCAGTGAAGTTTCACTTGATTTCAACAATTTTTACCACTGTCACATGACCCCTGCTTTTTGTGCCACAGAGTCAAACTGACGGTCAGCAGTTGTTCGGGGGTCGGGAACATTCTGTGTCAGAACTTGTGATAAAACACATTATTACATAAACAGTCTGAATGGAATGAAAAACATTCTGAATCTCTCCATATTCACACATGTCCAATGTGCTTTATATTTAGACTACATGTGTGAAGTGAATTCATGGCAGACTGACAGTCGTCTACAGATGAATAATTCAGAATTGCAATTTTCCAAACTACCATCACATGTTTAGTTCATTTGACATAAATGCAGAATAATTCACATTTATGTTTATGCACTCTATGTTTATCTTTGTGCACCTTGTCGTATCGTTGGAACCTCTGCCCAAGACGGGAGGCGATTTTCAGGTCTCTCATTAGATGTGAAGCCGATCAGCCACACGGTTCTTTTTTCAGTCCTCACATCTAAAAGGAGAACCACTATAGAATAAGTCAGTCCAAACAGAATGTGGAGAAATGATTCAGAAGAACAACTACAGCCTCGGCAGTGACGAGGTTTATTTTTACCACAGAAAAACTGTCACGGTAGTTTACAATCCTCAAACCTGTCACAGTTTCACATAAACAACAGTTGGAATTGGACTTTTTGGACTCACACATGTGTTTTCTGTACACTGAATATAAAGTATTTTGAAGATGTGCGTGTGATTAGAGGCAGAATTTTGCCGTCTTTTCATTGATCCTCTTGTTGTAGTGAAAAGTTCTTACACAGAATGTTCCCCTCGCCTCATCGACTGCTGATGGTCAGTTTTATGCTGTGGCACAAAAAAGCAGGATTCACGTGACAGTGGTAAAAAATGATTGAAACTTCAAAGAATTTATTTTTGCCAGAATTAGAACCAAAAAATCCAAAAGCAGTTTTATTTTTTTTTGAACCACCCTAATGAATAACCTGATATAAGTTTGAAACTCTTGGCCAGACCAGATACATTTGCAGCAGTTGTAGTGAGGTTTGGTTTGGAGCACCTACTGTATCTGGATTACTGGCCTGTTGTGTTTGCTTTATCCTGTTGGGAGAAGCCAAGGCCAACACTTCAGCTTCATCCATCTGCTGTGTGAGTGTGTGTGTGAGTGTGTGTGTGAGTGTGTGTGTGAGTGTGTGTGTGAGTGTGTGTGTGTGTGTGTGTGTGTGTTTCCGCACATACATTTGTTCTGTACAGTCTATATGTGCAGAGCCTTGAGCAGAAGGACACGGGGAGGTGGCCGCTCTGCTCGGCTGCTCAGGCGTGGACAGCAGAGGAGCAGACATCACCTCCCCCTGAACACTGTGGACGTGTGACTGTGTGCGAGGCCCATTCTATTAGTGACACACTCGCCTCTGCCACAGGGTCACCGCTCTCACTGTCCAGGACGTGTTTCTGCACGCCGCATATCTGGGACCAGACTTTATGAGGTGGAAAAAGTGTCTCACGGGTAATACACAATAACCTACTTTCATTTCATTCTGGTGATTTAGGTGAAGCTGATCTTCTCTAAGCAGATAACAGTTTGAATAGTCTGGAGCCGCAGTGTTTGAATGACATGATGTGTTGTAATATAATGTTATTCACTTGTATGTGGTCATGTGTGGTGTTTTGGTCATGTACCCCTTAAGATTCAGCATTTTCTAGGGGTGTTAAAAAAATCAATTCAGGAATATATCGTGATACTTCATTGCACAATTCCTGAATCGATTAAAAATGCTTGAGTTGCATCACTGTTCTCATAATAAGGTAAATAAATATATTTTATACAGTTTGGTTCTCATGAAGGTGTAGTTGACAATATTATTAGTATTGATAAATTGCAATGTGGCATCCATTGTTTTAGTGCTGCGATATGTGGTAATATATCGAAACAAGACATGCGTATCATGATAAGCATCGTATCGTCGAGGCGATACACCTCCAGCATTTTCGGCTATAATCTGGCACAATGCAGCTTCACTTTTGGTCAGTGTGTATTGTAAACTGTAAAAATGTACCAGACTATTATTATTATTATTATTATTATTATTATTATTATTATTATTGGGTTGCCTGGTGGGTTTCATTTCATTTCTGTGCTTGGAGCAAGGCCCTTGGAATACTGAAACCCAGCACAAATATTCATACAGTGATTTTACATTGGTTCACTTGTAGATCATCTTTTCGAGTACAATTTCCTGCAGATATCAAACCCCCCGTGTCTCCATGTGCTCTGAAAACACACCAAACCCTGTGAACATGTTCAGAAAAGACGCCTGATTGTTAAAGTCAGAACGAGTGTCGTCACATGTAGAGCCGCGCCCTCAAACAGTCCCACGACACTACACCAAGGCCAACGTATCTACATGTATTATGTTATTGCAGATCTAATTGCTCCATTGTGCTGATTCACTGTGTTTCTACAAACAAGATCATTTTTGACCTGATGTTTTATCAAGCAAAGTTTGCTTCCGTTAATATTCCAATGACTCAACAAATTTTCATAAATGACGGTAAAAAAAAAATCACTTAAAAGAAAAATGATTGCGCTTCATTGACTGTTTGCTACTAACCCTCCCAAACCTTCTTTACAGTGAGCAGTATGAGCCTGTTCAAAGCACAGTCCTGAAGCCTGTTGCTCCTGCGGTCACACCACAGTTTTTCATCGTGATATAAACAATACGATACAATACCAAACCCGATGTGATGTGCAGTAGCTTCATCAGCAGGATGCACACTGACTGTGTTGTGATCGTGCTCTGAGGGGCCGTCAAAAACAAAACTGACACGAATTTAACAATGGCAGGAGATGCAAAGCAAGTTTATTTGTAGAGCACAATTCGTGCACAATTTAATTCAAAGTGCTTTACAGAATAAGAAAGACATTAAAATCATCACATTAAAGCAAAACATGAATATTCATCATATTCATTCATGAAATTAAAAAGAGAGAGAGACAGAGCTATGAGAGAGAAAAGTGCAGAATAAAAACCTTTCAGTCAGACGCAGCTAAACAGAAGTGTTTTGAGTCTGGATTTAAACAGAGTCACAGTCGAGTCTGTCTCACATGTTCAGACTGTTCCAGGTTTTAGCTGCATGAGTCTGAAACTCTCACTCCCCGAGTTTAGTCCTGACTCTGGGACCAGCAGGAGGCCGGTCCCTGAGGGCCTCAGAGTGCAGATGGTTCATGTGGCACTAACATGTCACAGATGGACTTTGGTGCTCGGCCCTGGAGAGACTTGTGCACAAGCAGAGCTGCTTTAAAGTCTCTGAGCCACAGGGGGCAGTACAGAGACCTGAGCACAGGGGGCAGTGCAGAGACATGAGCACAGGGGGCAGTGCAGAGACCTGAGCACAGGGGGCAGTGCAGAGACCTGAGCACAGGGGGCAGTGGAGAGACCTGAGCACAGGGGGCAGTGCAGAGACCTGAGCACAGGGGGCAGTGCAGAGACCTGAGCACAGGGGGCAGTGGAGAGACCTGAGCACAGGGGGCAGTGCAGAGACCTGAGCACAGGGGGCAGTGCAGAGACCTGAGCACAGGGGGCAGTGGAGAGACCTGAGCACAGGGGGCAGTACAGAGACCTGAGCACAGGGGGCAGTACAGAGGCCTGAGCACAGGGGGCAGTGCAGAGACCTGAGCACAGGGGGCAGTGCTGAGACCTGAGCACAGGGGGCAGTACAGAGACCTGAGCACAGGGGGCAGTGCAGAGACCTGAGCACAGACCTGTGCTCGGACTACCTGTTGGAGTCAGGACCTGAGCTGCAGCGCTCTGCAGTTAAACAGTGCAATCACTACACTGATTTTGTCAAATAGCATTTCTGTAGCTCTCGGTCAGTGGAATGCAGTACTGTGTATTGAGCACTGTGTGAAATAGTGTCTGTGATGTTGTCTACTTTCACTGCGCCTCTGATGTCCAACACAAAAACATTATATCTTATTTTCTAAAATAATAAAGAGTAACATGGTGATCTAAATCTGGTATGTGCTCAGTTTATCCCTCATCCCTGTGTAACACCCCCTCTGCACAGAGCTAACCCCACATTCACTCTTCTTCTGTCTCACTAAGACACTATTCCTTCCTCTAACTCCATTTTGTTTGCCGTGACACTGCACCGTTCACAGCTTCACACAGTGTATCTCTTACGATTGATAGACTCCATATTGTGAGCTAATGATCTCCCTAGGGTGCCAACCACAAACCATGAACCCAGTGTCACAGCACCTGCCTTCCTCCCTCCATCCTCCTCTCCCTCTCTCCTCCGCCCTGTCGTGTCTTCCTGGGGGAACACATCGATTCACCTTTGTTTGTACTGCCACCCGCACCCATTCAACCTGTCACATAAGAGGACCTGTTCAAACCAGACAAAAAATACCTACACCGGCCTCAATTCCAGCGCAAAAATCCACTCTGAACTCCAGCTGTCTGTTAAAAAGTCAAGCAGTGTTTTCAGGAAGCATTTAAAAAGTTTGATGCAAAAGAGCAGACACTAAATAGTGTCACAGCACAGGGGGAAAAGGTTTGTGAGCACCTGAGAACCGGTGCTCAGTGTGATGTCAGGATCACCAGAGAGAGAGAAAAATGTATAAAAATGTCTAAGAATAGGTTTGGCAGAACTGATCTCCGTTTCGCAGTGGTTTTTTCTTCTGCAGAGGCCATGTTGGAGCTGGTAACTCAATATTTCTCAAAGTGCAAGCAACAGCTCAGTAAATATAGATCCACATTCAGCATGTTGGTGGAAGTGAAGAAATATCGTCCTCTTTCTCCAACCTTAAACTCAAACAAATACAATCAGAAGGTGTCGCTGTTCAGAACTGAAATAGGGGACTCCAATTACTCGACGTTGTAACAAGATCTCCCTAGACACATTTTAGCACATACCAGATTGAAGACCAGGATTCGTGAAGTTCAATTCAAGCCAATTTATTCCCCTGACAATATCTCTAATACAGCATGCTGGGTTACGAGGTTCCCTGGGAAACAATCTAAGCGTGGATTCCTCGCAGAGCAAACCGAGTAACCACGAAAAATCCTCTCACCCAGCTATTTCAAACATTTCATCATGAATATGCAAATATTGTAAACGCCTCGTGGTCCGCCTCCGTTCTTCCCCAGTACATTTCCATTTCGTAACGTCTGCTTTTTATCTGCCCTTAGCTACATCCGAAGTCACTGGGAGTACTGTACTGTTGGTTCCCATGAGGCTTATCTGCAACCAAGCACATAACTCGCCGGGTGAAGGTCAACAGTGTGTCTGTGTGCTGTCTGCTTTTAACGAGACAGAGTGTGAGGACAGAAAAATGTGTGCGAGAAAAGACAGGATTAACTTCATAAGTCATTGTAAGACATTTGTTAAAAACAACTTCATCATTTCAATATTGCAACAGCGTATATGGCACAATGAAATAAAGTTATAACTCTTCAGAAGTATGTGAAGAAAGTGTGAATTCGGAGTGTAGCTGCACATACCAGCAGCACCATTCATACAGTGTGTACTACGTTCTCCAGGATCTTTGTTCGTCTTATTGTAACAGCGAAAAAAGGAGTTTAGGAGCTCCTCTTCTTTTCTCTGCATTATCGCACATAATATAACACACAGGAAACACACACACAGGAGACAGAAGGTGGAACTAGCAGAACACACTCTAGTCTCCAGGTAAGGAACATTTTCTCGATGCACATGCAGTTTATGCACGGCACATTTCTCTGATCTGGCCAAGATTTTCAAACTTATAAACTCATATTTAAAACTTACTCATCTTGTTTTCACATGTAATATCTACTTACACTGGAAAAAAAACAATATGTAGGTCAGTTAAAATGATTTAAATGAAGAACATTTGACTTTATTTGAGCAGATTCATCTTAACAAGTGAACTGATCTGCCAGTGTTTTTTTTTTTTCTTAATTCAAGCAACATTTGATTTGATTTCTTATTTTACGTGCAAAAAGTTGTTTGTTCTTATTTTAAGGCCTTGTCCACATGTAGCCGGGTATCTGATAAACCGAAGATGTTTTGCTGCGTTTTGACCTGTCATCCACACGAACACGCATCAAAAACGAGTATTCAGGGAAAACTCCGGCCAAAGTGAAGATTTTTGAAAACTCCGTTTATGCCTGTTTGTGTGGACAGAGATAACTGGGGTTTTGTGTTTTAAAACGTCACTGTCTGCGCCAAAAAATATGAATCTGCCCTGACGTCAAACGTGCGACATTTGTTTAGGCGACTGCAAAAGCCAAAGCCAAAGCAGACTATGGATCGGAGTTGTTTCTTCAGAGCTGTGGGAGCATTAATTTGTTTAGGAGCAATTCTGACTCCGAGTCTGTCCAGACAAAGGAGCTCGGTGCCATGTTTTCTGTTGTTTAAGTTTAGGCGGAAGTGACGGTGAAGTGATGGAAATAACGCCATCTACAGGTTTGGAATGTGTATGAATGTGGTTGAAAACGCAGATGTTCGGTTATGTGTGGAAGGTATTTTTTTCGAAGACGAGGTGGTGTGGATAAAACCATTTTTATAAACGGAGGGGGGAAAATGTTCGGTTTTAAAAATACCCGGCTACGTGTGTACATGGCCTAAGTGATGAAGGAACTGGTAAATGTCCATGTTGAAGCTAAAGGCAGTGGCGCCTCTCATTTTGTCAGCCCTGTGCTTAGATCGAAGTCTCTCTGCTGTGTTTTGAGTAGACAGAGCTTCATATTCTTAAGATATTTATGGTACAGTTATTTAGATCAAGACACACTGGAAAAGAACTTTCTCTTCAGATTGAGTCTGAGATTTTTTCTTCAAGTTAAATATGAAAAAAAAACTCCCTTTTGTGTAGCTAATTTTCAAAGACTAATAAAATTGCGTCGGCAAGTTTAAGAGTTCATCAGCGCCGAGTATTTCAATGCAGACATAAAGTCTCAAGGTTCTACTTGAACCAACAAAGAAATTTAAAGTTCAACAAAGGAAAGGAGCAGACAGGGGCATCCAGAGCCCTCCTGCTGCAGACAGATGCTCTGCCTCTGAGATAAACCTCCTCAGAGTCATGAGCAGTAGGGAAGTCGTGGGCCGTTATCAAAGTGTTCTAGCACTGGACAGCGACCTAAGGATTAAAAAACGGACCTTTTTCAAAGCTGTGGGCCCCTCAGCTGAACACTTACAGTTTGGGTTTACATTAATCCACTTACTATTACCAATTACAATTTTTTTTTAAATTGAGAGAATAAAGATCATTAGTGAGCACAGGTATATCTCCATTTTTGTATTTTTGTCCGGGAACGATCCCTTTAAAAATGCTAGATTAAAATATATATATAGGGTTTAATAATGACATGAATTATGTTTTGTACTATAGTCATATCAATATCATAGAAGTCAGTTGACGATTTATTTTTAAATTCATTTACAATGGTTATAATTAAAAAAAAAATGTATTTGAACATCTTTCAATAAGTGTGTGGTCTTGTTTTGTGGAGCTTGTTTCTGGATTTTCTCCCACCAATTCAAGACCTATTTTTTTCCAAAGAAATCATTAATGTTATTAACAGAACAGGGCATGTCTATCACAGCATTCTCATCAACAGCATCATCAGGGAGTGAGTAACAGACAATAGATCCTCCTGCAGCAGTGGGGGAGGGGCTAATGCCGCTGTGGATTATGGGACTTATAGTTCAGACTGGTTCAGTGAGTTCTATTGGCGGACCATTAATAGTATAAATTAGATTAATTTCAGCGGGCAACAGGAATCAGTCTGCCAGCCAAATGATGCTCATGTGCTGCCAACTCGATATGCTCGATTTAGAATTTGTGCCTAATTCAAAGTTTTTCAAAAATCTTGTTTAATTTGCTTCCCTCTCCTGGTCTTAGATTTGACCAAGAACTTTGCTTCCGCCTGAGCCACTGTCCACATCTTTTTAAAACCTTTCTGAGTTTAAAACTGTTTTCTTTCAATAGACGTTTTCCCTGTGTGATTCTTTTTTGTGTGTGTTTTTTTTTTACCTGTTTCGTCTGAGGAGCGAGATAAGTGCCATTTCCAAGTAGCGTTCCAAATCTGTGAGGAAAGTAAACATTGATTGCAGACCCAGGGGACCCCAGTCTCCGTGCCAGCACGAGTCCTGTGTGTGTCAGCTCCGTAATGGCATTGTTGAGTGTGCCGAGAACACATTTTGTCTCACTCAAATGTCGGATAATCTGCACTTCAAAAACACAGTGCTGTGAATTGAACACTTGAGCTGTGAGATTTGAGACATTTACTGCAGAATTTTTACTATGGTGAAAACAGACACATTATGAGTATTTGTAACAGAGTGGAGTCTTAAAGGTAATATTAACCATATAAATACTATTTGTGTCACCTCTCTGAGTGAGCAGTTCCAGTAGTTTTCACTGTAGACCTGCCTCATCTAAAGCTGGACCCAAGTGCCAGACCACAGACCAGAGCGGCCGTGGCCCTAAAGCACGTGTGAATCTCTGACTGTTCGATTCAGTTCGGATTTTTGGGGTCATAACTCAATTCAAACTGTTTAAGAAATGTTTTGGTGCATGGAAAGAATCAAATACATCCATCCATCCATCCATCTTCTCCCGCTGAATCCGGCTGGGTCGCGGGGGCAGCTTGCTGCCCAATACTCATAGCACCTGACCCCCCCTATGAACCCCTCTGCAGGTGGTGAGCCCACAGGAGGGTGGACGTCATGGTCCTTGATGTTAGTTCATAGGGGTGCTGCATGTTTTAGGTTGATGGGGGAAACCGGAGTACCCGGAGGAAACCCATCCAGACACGGGGAGAACATGCAAACTCCACACAGAAAGGCCCAGGTGACCCGGGGATCGAACCCGCAACCTTCTTGCTGTGAGGCCTGAGTGTTGCCACTCAGCCACCGTGCCGCCCGCCGAATCAAATACAATGTTAATAAAAACATTTATTATTTCATGCAGTTTCCTGTAAAATGCACATCTGTGCTACAAGTCTGAAGTAAAAAATCATTTTACCAGTATTGGGTTAGTTTAGCTGCCGAGCCACTGCACAACAAATCAATATGAAAAAAAAAAAAAAAAAGAAACAAAACACAATCAACAACTGATTCCTAAGTCTTAAATCTTGTGTCGCTTAAGCACAGCTCATGAATATTTGGTATTTTATGAAATATTCAAATCTTAACCTTAAACATGTGTATGCATATTTGGACAACACGAACACATCAGAACTTTGTACCATAAAACATTTGTAACAGTCAAACTATTTAAGCAGAGCTATTGTTCTATAGTAATGACAGATCTGTATGACTCCCATGAAACTCTCCAGCATAAAAAACCTAATAAACAAAGACAGGTGCTCGGCTGTGGAGCGACGGCCACTTTCTTTACTTCTTTTATGGGACAGTTCTGCGTTAAACCCCTCTGGTCGGATGCTATGGCTGGACTATCTGTACTTCTTCATGTTTCTTCTCCTGAGGCCTCAGTGCTTTCCACCCAGTGCTCACTCACATGAGGTCTGGAGGATGCCCCGTAATTAAAAGACTGAAACATTGGAAAGAAGTTTGTTTTCCAAAGACAAATTATATGGAATATTCTGACATTAGGATCATGGAAAGAGTGTCGTACCTGCTGAACTCTTGGATCGCCCCTGGACCAGTGTGGTGCTCTCCTCTTCCAATTTACTGCAGACATTATAAATAATTGATTTCTAATGTCATTGTTGCTCCCGAGCTCCACTGTTGTAATAGATGACACCATTACATGGCCTCCCCCAGCAGATTAACCTGCACTTTCTCTTTCTGAAGCAGAGGCTTCACCTCGCTGGGCTGTATCTACTTTATTTGGCCGATGTTTGTGATGAAATTGACTTGAAACGTGTGTTTAAACTGTGCAGCTCGTGTTGTCTAGAAGTCAGAGCTGCTCAAGTGGCAGGAAACAGAGTGTGTCCAGATTGATCTTTTGTTTCTTGTTGAGGCACTGCTTTCTTACTAAAACAGCTCCATGATGGAATAACGTACAGTGGCTCTAGTGTCATAAACTTAAACCGTTCTCCTTCGACCTCACAATACAGACACAAACCCCCTGCTATAAAACAGGCCATAGATCTGGTGAAGTGCTGTCTTGTTTCAGAGTTGGTTGGTGATGTTCAGGTGCTTTTCTCAGGGTTCAGGGTGATATCTTGCTGAATGAGCTTGTGCATTGGTTGTATTTCTGAACTTCTTGGGTTTACTTCTAAAGTGGAGCTCCCTTCATACTGGTACAGTCCAAAATGATGTTTTTAGTGACAGGCCTTAGAACTCTGAATCTGTGCTTTCTGTTGGAATGTGTTTAAAATGTGTTTTCACTACACAAATGCTCAGGGTTATGTGTCTAAATATGTTGACTGTTTACAAGATTAAATATAACATCAGACTTAACCCTCATAGACTTACAGGAGCGTGGGTTCCTGAAAGCAGAGAAGTTGTGCTTTCTGCCCATACAAGGTTATTACGGTACATTTCTGCAGCACCAGGCACAGAGCCTGTAGTCCTGAGTGGAGATTTGGACAGAGCGGCGGTAGTTTACAAGTGGTTTTTCGGTGCTTTTTCTTTTTTTGTGATTTTGTGTTTTTTATCTCTTTCAACTGTTATTACACATTAATACACATACAGTAATGTTGAACAACTGCCAGATATTGAAAGCTGAACTCATCCTGGTAAAACGAGGCAAAAGCACTGACTCCTGGGACATTTTCTGACATTATTAAAGTCAAAGGTGTCAGAGTTTGGTGTTTGTTGTGTGTTCCCCCTCCCTTCTGTGTCTGTCTGCTCCTCTCGGGGGCGTGGCTGGGCTAATGCTGCAGTGTGGATCACCTGCTCGGTGGTTCACCTGCAGCTAATTGTCTAATCAGCCCCACTATTTAGTTCTGTCCTCATCCTTTGTTCTTTGTCAGTTCATTCCTCCTCTATCCCTTGTCCACGTCCTCGTCCTGCCTGACCTTGTTGTCCAGTCTGTCTACCTGTGAGTCTACCCCAGTGTCTTCCCTCCGTCTATGTCTCCAGCCTGTTTCCATCACCACATCCTTCATTCCCAGCAATAAACCTGTTAAACATCTACCTGCGCCTATGTCTCTGCTTTGGGGTCCTCAACCACACTCAAACCACGACAAAAGAAACGCAAACAAATCCAGGCGGAATTTTGATGCATGGAATAAAATAGGGCTAAAAGGGTTAAAATGGCACGTTCAAACCATCCTGAAAGTCCAGCTCAGACTCTCAAGACCCCCACGTAGATCTGATCTGTCATCTCATACGTCCTACATTAAGTTTGAGCAAAATGGCAAAAGTCAACAGAGAACACAGTGTTGGGTAAGTATAAGTGGCACCATTTTATTAAAAAGTTACTACTTAAAAAAATGACTTATTACTTCTTCTGTGTTGACAATATGAAATGAGCTGAACATTTGTTTCTTGCTCTTTCAGATATGATTTAATTTGTCTCATTTGAGTGTCTGTCAAACACCAGATTTTGTGCATTATTAAAGGTTTTGTCTCCATTTCCAATGATAAATCAGATGTTACAACAGGAAATCTCTGATACTGAGGAGCTTCCAAATATTTTCCCCTCAAAGTTGTGGAATATCTTGGACCGGTACTTCTATCTGAATAACATTATTAGATTTTTTTTATGAATAAAATAATAATAGTTGCCCTGTGTAAAACACTGTGTTGTAGCGTATGAAATGCTCTTGCTTCTATATGATCTCTGAGAACATTACAAGGGCAAAACTATGTTTAAAAAGCCACTGGTGCCTTCAGTGGTTTTCACTGTGACAAAAGCTGCTCATATGTGCTTCTCTGTGGAAGTCGGTGCTTTCTTCACTTTCCCTCAAGTTATCTCCAGAGCATTTCTCCAGAGGCTGCAAAAGACATTAGATATTAATGATCAGATTATTTTAAAGGGCCTGTATTTCATTTTCCCCCATAGATTTGAGCATTTGTCTCATCCCAGTCCTGATAAATTGTATAAACATCTTTTGGGGTCAGTATAAGTCCACTGTGTGCTGTCTGCAGCTGATTAGAAAGCTTTGTATTGTCAGGGAATCAGGCAGCATCATGTAGCATGCTAGCTGCTGTTCACATTACTGTGATGGCAAAACTTGTCAGAAGGTTGTGAAAAGCACTTATAAACTCCTCATTGTGTGTTTCAAAAGTAATGAATCACTGTAACGCACTGCTTTTTGCTGTAACAGTAACGTAAGGCATAACAGAAAAGAGGTGAAGAGTGACAGACACAGAGACGCAAGATACAAACTAATCACATAATTATTCCTCACCTCTTGTAAAGTTGTAAATATAAACTGCAGCGTCACATCCGCATCATCCATAGAAATTGTCCTCCACAAATAATGACCCCAGTCCACAAAACCACACTTTTAATACAGTTTGAAGTGATCTTTAAAAATAAAGTGGAGATAGTTCCTCACGTCTGTTTCCATCCACACAGAGGATCGAGGGGAAGCTGCAGATCAGTGATGGTGACTCTACTTCCTGTTCAGCTCAGCCACTCCCACATCACCTTCCACTGGACGTGCGATGAGCTATAACTGAGCTATAACTGAGCTATAACTGAGCTGAGCTGTCATGAGCTACATTTAGATCATCAAATCCATATTTTGATGAGCGTAGCCTAAAAGTACTGCACTGTAGTGCAATGACTACATTTGAAATACAGTGTTTTCAAGTGTTTTACTGTTTTAAAAAGGCACTGCAATGACATCTGAGCCTGGACTAACCCATTAATAAAGGACACATACAAGTTTGGCTCATTTCATGTCATTACATGACATGTCGATCCCCGGGTCACCCGGGCCTTTCTGTGTGGAGTTTGCATGTTCTCCCCGTGTCTGGATGGGTTTCCTCCAGGCTCCGATTTCCCCCATCAACTCAAAACATGCAGCACCTGAACTAACATCAAGGACCATGACGTCCACCCTCCTGTGGGCTCCACTCACAGAGGGGTTCATAGGGGGTCAGGTGCTATGAGGATTGGGCAGCAAACTGCCCCCACGACCCAGCTGGATTAAGCAGGAGAAGATGGATGGAAGGATGGATGGATACAAAGCAGTGGGCGGAGTTAGGGGATAGAGGAAACCAAATATTTTGTGAGTGCTCAAGCCTCAAATACAGGAGCGTGAGGATTACTCAAACAAGCACGAATCAATAAAAACTCAAAGCTGAGTAAGCAAATGATATGGCATAAAAAATGTGTTCTTGCCGTCACCAGTCACTTCTGCACGCGCTCAGTGGAGACGCGGCTGACAGACTGTGCACTCTCACTGTTTGTTTCCCGCTCACATTTGTCACAACAAACCGTCTGCACTTCTGTCTCCCACTGCCTCACATCTATCTCCTCAGTGAGGATTTACTGCACACACTTTACACCTGAACACAAACCGCTTGGAAATATTTGAAATGTGTGTATTTTGATTTTGTGACGACGTCTGTCAGGATACTCATCTGACATATTTATCCAGTTTGTTTGAATCCCTGTTCAGTCAGTCCGCTCCTTTCTAAGCCCGATATAAACATGGACATTTGAAATTTCCAGTTTTGTGCCGTCAGAGGTAAAAGAGTTAAACATGAGAACATCTTTCAGTCCATAAATCAAACTGAGAGCGTCTGTGCCGTCAGATCACTTTCACTGTGACTACGTTTCTGTTTCTTTAGCATGTTGGAATAGATGCGAACACTATTTGTTAGGTGTTAACTGAATATTAATTCCCCCTCCTGCCTGTAGGTGGTGTCCTAACTCCAGTTCCCATAATAGGACCTCTGGAAACCAGGTGTCTTATGTCTAAAGATCACCATTATTTTGTGCCTGGCAAATCCGAAATGACATCTCTCAGTATTTTTTACAAACTAATATGAGTCTGGGGCCCCGGAGTCTCGACCGCAGCCAAACAGAATCGCCCAATCAGACGTGTTTGTTTCAGTGACGGACGTGAAACGAAGGAGCTCATTGGTCACTGTCGTTTACAAATAAAATCACATTTTTCTCACCTCTGATGAACATAAAGAGTTCAGTGTTTCACTCGTTGATTCTGCAGAAACCCTCCGTGTTTTTCTTTTTTTTTCTCAATACAGACGGAAACAAAACAAACAGTCCACGCATGGCCCTGGTTGGCTAATCACCCTGTCAGTCACACCCATCTGAAAATGGGGAGATTCAGAAGTGACCAGACTCACATCTTCCTGTAGCACTGCAGAAGTGTCACATTATATGAAGTTCTAAAACATGAAATGCCAAAGCAAAGAGCTCAAGAGCAGTTTCAGAACAGCACAGTCCAGGCATATTTGTTCTTAAGAATGTATTCACACTTTAATGCCAGATTTAGTCAGAGTTTAGAACCAGTTGAAATACTTTGAAAGTGCCAGTGGGAACCCTACGATCGCTGAGTGACTTCAGTGTACAGCTCCAGACTGAAACAGTGACGCTGTATTTAACCTGCAGCTGTGGGGTCGTGACTCCTGAAGGGTCTGTGTGTGAAATGGAAAGAGCTCTTGAGTGGTAAAGCGCTGCTCGTTTTGCTCATGCATAAATGATCAGAGCAGGGCCAGAGTCGGGCCAGGCTCCTGTTACCCCGGCATCCAGCAGACTTTGATTTTTTTATTTACTCTCTTCTCCCATAGAAACACACACGTCTGCAAAACCCCTCAGTTTGGATTGGTTTAGAAATGAGTTCTGTTTATGCTATTGACATCACTTTCAAAAAAATTCAATGCTGTTATATTTTTCTGCTTTTTAAAAAGAATGAATAATGATCAAAACATCAAGAGCAATGAGCAAAGAATTTGAACATGTATGAGAAAGGAATTTTGCACAAAAAATGGAAATAAAAATGCATGTTGTATATCCAAAAACAAAATAAAAAAAAGTAAAAAACTGACATTAACATATTTAGAATCAGATCAATATTGTAGAGTCCAAATATATAAAGAGGGGGTATGATACACCATCTTATTTCTTTTCTTTCTCCCCTGTTATAATGTTCCCTCATTAAAAACATGTCTGAAGAGGCTTTACAGTAGAATCATCCATGCATGTCTGAGTAATCCAGGGATCTCTTTTAGGCCCCATTCAAACCCTGTGCAATGCTCCGCCCACAAGCCTGCATCACCCATGCTCTCACATGACCATTCTCCATAAATATGTGTGAGTTTCTCCGGTTGAGGACCCTTGAAACAATAAAACAGAAGGCCTGACGTGTTCAAACACCGGACTTTTATTTCCAAGAGGTATAGGCCCTTACATTTGATTCTATGAGACGTGTCTCTGATCTCTCTCTCTACACCACCAGAGATGCCTCCATTTATTCGTACATTGCAGAGAAGAATATTGATTCATGTACATTTAGGTAACACAAAGGTAAACACAGATATGGAACTGCTGGCGTTATTCTCAGGTTAGCGAGTTCAAAGGAACCAAAGTTCACTTTCCTACAGTACAGCATGTATAGACAAATAAACACCGCAGGATCATCTCTTAATACAGATTACATGAAGTAAAAGAATAATTAATAATAACCACATATGCAACAAACATGACACAAAATTGTGTACAGCAGCTGATTGTATGTGATGGGGCGCAGACCGATGGTCAAAAACCAAAGTGTAACTAAGAAAACATGTTAATACTAATTATTTTTTGCTGAATATAGCATTTTCAGAACAATAAACGGGAACATGGTGATTGGAATATGCGACGTGTGACAGTAAATGCCCAGTTTTAATCATTCAAACTGCCCCTGAAAGCTGTGAAACGGGGCTTGAAATGGGGCTTCAAACGGGCCTTGAAAGTTGAAGAAAATTAAATTCCTTTTTGGCCTTTTTGTCTTATAACGCACACTTTTAGGTATTTAATTACATAAGAATGGTAAATACTTGACAGTTCTTCTACCTCCTGGAAGAGGCTGTAAATGAGTTACACACAGGGCATTCTAGGACACAATTATTGACAAAAATATACCATTCAATTCAATCTTGATTAAGAACACATAATATTCGGTTCTTAGTAAGCAAGTATGTAAAAAAAAATAAGAATAATCATAAAAAAAAAGAAAAAAAAATCAGATAAAAAAGACCAGGTGTTTCAATAAAAATAGCAATTATTATAGGGTTAAAGGGGTTAAGAACATTTTCCTTGATGTGATCTGCCAGTGGAATAAATGTTGTTTTTTTTCTTTTCTTAATTCAAGCAACATTCGATTTTGTTTCTTATTTTAAGTGCAAAAAGTTGTTTTTTTCTTATTTTAAGTAGTAGTTGTAGCCAGATGTATTTTCAGCAGTACAAAAAGTCTTGTTCCACTGCAGATCATTTTACTTGTCAAGTGAAATTTACTCAAATCCTGATCAAACTTTGTTAATTTAAGTCATCTTAACATATAGAGATTTGGTTTGCTTTTTGCACTGGTCTTATTTCAATAATTTAAAACATAGAATCACCAATCTGGACTGAAGAGCTTTGGAGATGTACAGACTAATAATAAAGGGTGAATCAAACATGTGTGAATGAAACGAAACACAAGTCCAGGTCTGTGTTTGAGGAGGGAACAGCGTCACACAGCTCAGCGCTCGTCCAAGTACATTTTCCATGTTTCAGGTCCTAAGCTGAAGCAGTTAGGTTAGGTTAGGTTAGGTTAGGTTAGGTTAGGTTAGGTTAGGTTAGGCTTTATTTGTACCCGTAGGTAAATTTGCTTGGCAGATTTGAGAGGCTGGTCCCACATTTCATTCATCCACATTCTGCACAATAAACACCAATAAAAACACAAATATAAATATAAATAAAGTGTTGCAGTTCTCCAGTGCAGAGTGGTTGTTCCATAAATAAAAGAATTCATCTGACTGAGCTAAAAATTGCAATACATACGGACTACATCAAAAACATGATAAATAAATAAATTACACTTTATTCATAAATACAACAGCAGCTGGAA
This sequence comes from Odontamblyopus lacepedii, assembly GCA_034769755.1. Lineage (NCBI taxonomy): Eukaryota > Metazoa > Chordata > Actinopteri > Gobiiformes > Gobiidae > Odontamblyopus > Odontamblyopus lacepedii. The sequence continues at coordinate 35,699,927 of CM068364.1, forward strand.
CGAAACTCATTTTAAAGCGATTTGTTCTTGATCTTGGAACTGAAAACCTCTGACCAGAGGGAAGCAGCTTAAACTCTGAATTTAGAGGATGTTGCGTATCATGAAGAATATTCTGGGACATCGGCTGTAACTGTCCTGAGTACAGTGAGTCCAGGCTGTTCTGAGGATGGACCATCACCTTAAACTCGCCCGTTTAACCAACTGATTCAGGGAGTTGCTGTTGTGTGTCTGTGTGAAGCTGGTCGGTCTCTCACCTGGTGCAGCACGGCTCTATCTTTATGGATCTGTCCATCTCAGGTGGCTGTGGCCCCGGCTGTGGCCCCGGCCGTGGCGCCGCTCTGCCGTCTGCCGCTGGAGCTCCGGTGCCGTCTGTGGTCATGGAGACGCAGACGTCCATCCGTGACATCAAGACCGCTTATTGACAAAGGAGAAGATTTATTTTTACGATGTATCGATGACGTGCTGGCACAGTCCATCAGAAGTGTGCTCAAACCTGACAGGTAAAGCTGCACTGTGGAACTTTTTTGCCGGAGGCTCTTTTTCTCTGTGGAAATTGTATTGCTTTGTCTGGAATGTTCCACAGTATGGCATTAAACCTTTCTATCTTCAAGGAGACAAAATCATACAAAGCTACAGGTCAGATCTAACTAAGTGAATGTTTTTTATTATTTTTTTTCCCATTTGTTTCTTATTTTTTGCTGTTCTTGATCTTAAAATACAGCTTATCATTATTGTATTTAGATGAAACTATTAATTACAATTTACAATGTGTAATTAGTCATGTCAGGTTTGTGTAGTTACTGTGCGTTGTTTTGTGTTTTAAAGGTGCGTTGTTGCAGCTGGTGGAGGCGCTGTCACCATGGAGATTGTTTCCCAGTAATGTTCCATGGTATGACATGAAACATTTCTTCATTATGTTTTTTATTATTATTATTATTACTTATTATTGACATAATTTCATCTTAAATTAACTAAACCGTAGGAGGCTTCACACTCCACCAAACACCAGGCACATGTCACATTCACACACACTCACACACACCCATAAGGAAAGAATTAGTAATGAAAATAATAACAACAACAAAACAAGCATAAGAAGACAAATGAAAAACTAAAAAGGTATAAGCAAGTCAACAACTCAAACCATATTCAAATAAAGAACAAAAGAAATAAACAGCAGCAATAATGATGAGGATTATTAGTATATCTTTAATATCAGCGAAATATTCCATTTCCTATTGTGCTCCAATAATTTTTTTCCATGATTGTGAATTATGTTTTTAAAGTATTCGAAACATAAATTTGAAATTGTTAAAATAAAAAATAAATAAATAAATAAAAAACTTTCCTAACAAATAATTGTATTCAGAAATGCTGAGATGATTCTGTGCCCCAGATCGAATAGAAACCCCAAACTTGGCAACATAAGGACAAAAATCAAACAGGTGATTTATTATGAGTGAGTTACGGGTGTTTCTGCTGCTCAAAAATGCACTCCTCTCCACAGATCTGCCCTGTGTGTAGCCTACAGTTGTCTCCCTTGAGATAGACATGTTTAATCTCTACACTGGAAAAAAAAAAAGTCGAGGTGAGTTAAAATGACTTACTGTATTTTCCGGACTATAAGCCGCTACTTTTTTCTCAGGCTTTGAACCATGCGGCTTTTAGTGCGGAGCGGCTAAATTTAGATTTTTTCTTCCACGGCTAGGGGGCGCTCTAACCGGAATTTCAAAAACAAGATAGACGGAGAAGAATACTCTACTTTTTATTTAGCAGATATAACACGCACGACAAATTACTAACTGGTAATTATTTTCAAATCCTCGCCCCTTCATCATGAAAAGCACGAAGGAGTTTGTATGATGCAAGTTTTAAGTTGAAGGCATCGATCTTGCTCCAGGAAGGAAACCGCTGTAGAGCCCTGCACCCGCGGGACCCACGGGACCAACACAAAACAGTGCGGCGCAGGACCATGGATGTATAATAAGAGCATCTGAAAGAACATTCTGAAAGCTTATTGTGGGCGCGGGCGGTAGTGATACTGAAGACTGTGGGAGCGGGACTGAAAATTGTGTCCCGTGCAGACCTCTGCTGTGCTGCTGCTGTAAGCTCGGCGTCAGCGGAGATGATTAAAGTGACTTGTGGTTTCACTGCACAGGAGAAATGAAGGTCAATTACCGGTTCTTTTCTGTTTTTGACCTGTTTTAATCAGCACAGTTGCTGCCGTGTTAAAAGGCACTGTTCAGAAAGAATCTGTTCAGGTACATAAATGTACATTTACAGTACAAAATCGTTCTGTAGATGCAGTAAATATCTTATTTTTCAACATAGACATCAGCAGCTTATAGCCCAGTTGCAGCTTGTACAACTTTTTTCTTAATTTAAAAAAAAAATAGTGTGGGTGCGACTTATATACCGGTGCGCTCAATAGTCCGGAAAATACGGTAAAATAAGAAAATTTTACTTTATTTGAGCAGATTCAACTTGACAAGTAAAATGATTTGCCAGTGCAGTAAGATTTTTGTACTTAAAATATGAAAATACATCTGGCGACACTTAAAATAAGAAATAAAATCAAATGTTGCTTGTATTAAGAAAAAAACACATTCAAGTGAAATTTACGCAAATCATGGTAAAAAAATTCTTAATCCAAGTCATTTTATCTTGACTAGATTTGGTTTTTTGCTGTGTACTGTAGAAAATTCTACACAAAGCAATGACATTTCCATGGACACAAGCAGGTGATGGACCGTCCGCCAGAAAAGTTGCACAGTGCACCTTTACTGGGGTTAGATTTAATTCCTTTAACACGTCTCCCTGGTGACATGACTCCAGCTGCGTCTCCAGTCGTCTCGTCGGCAGTCTATCCCTGCACTCGTTCAAATGTGAAACAAACAAATAGAAGTCGGTGGATTGTCTGTGGCAGAAGCACAGCGTGCACAGCGCCCTTTTTCCATTAACCCACCGACGGAGGAACGTGGCCTTTCAAATGTCCGTCTCCAGGGAAACGAGGCTGCTCACCTGCACACACAGAGCCCACACGAGCACTCCCCTCACATCAGCGCGCAGGGGCTTCCAGACAGAGCCACAGCACAGGTCAACTGGTCCAAATGTGTCAGACTAATCTGCACAAAGGGCGTCGTGATCTGAGAAGATGTGAATACCGCAGGGCTGGAAAGTAATACGCCTGTCACCATAATCACCATTCCACTATTGTTTTATATATGAAAGCTGGGAGAGCAGATTTTTGCAGACACTTTTTATCACGGGTACATTTTCTTTGCACTGCCGGGAGATTTTTTAGTATTTTTTTTTGGCTGTATTATAAGATTTAAGATGTAAAAGTTTGAATGAATAACTTCTATGACTCATTACAGATTAAAAGTCAGTGCTTCAGTTTTTCATTCCGCATCTCCAATAGTTTTGCGGTTTAAATCTGTTCTTGGGTTTTTTGTGTCAGAGGCATAAATTCATTTCATTATTGTCGATCATCTATATTTACTAAATAAGAAAAAAAT